>CAMOHE010049756.1:21655-94837 GCA_946598075.1 Artocarpus hirsutus | reverse complement strand
TTTGATACCTATTTATTCAACCATCACCACTCTCTTCTCTAGTTTCTCATTCTCTCCTTTCTCACTTCAATTTCTAGCTAAAGACACAAGGCATAAAGCTCTCTTTATAGCCAAGTAACTATAATTTTCAGCCATGTTTGAAGCTGCTTTAGAGTCAATTCAAGCTTGATTTTTAACCCGAACTTTGGTGTTTTTCAAAGGAGTTTTGAGGTAGGTTTTCTTTAATTCAAACTTGGCTTTAGTATGTATTTTCTTCATATTTAATGCATGTTTTCCTCATTATTTGCAAGAAAGGCTAGAGATATAGTTTGATGATGATTTTGATATAAAACTCATGAGAATATATTTATTATGATTATATAATGCATGCTACCTATTTTGGAATGGTTTTGGAATTTTGAATGAGAATAATATGCTTTGGGTTTAAGAAAAAACTTAACATTCCATAAACCTTGTATTATCTCTATGGGCAGTAGCTCTTTCTTGAAATTCTGAGATTAAATGAAAATGAATTTTGTAAATTGGTTTACATATTTTAAAAGTAGACCTACCAGTGGCAGTATACCACCCATCTACCTTAAGTAAACCACCCAATAACCCATGTGCTAATTGTAGATAGTGAACCCAACTTTGTTCACCTTCTAATCCCTGATTATCTTGCAAACTTTTCAAAACCATCCTAAATGATTTATGAATCTTATTAGAAACTAAAAAATATAGATTTATACTTAATTCATTTATGGATATGGTTATATGCTATGCTTTAGTTTTGATTGTTCTTATGCATGCCTTAGGATCAAGGGTGTGTGGAGTTTACGTTAATTAAATTTCTGAGATTAAGAGATTGTTGAGAAGCTTGGAAGATAGGGATTCTATTACTCATCTTTTGTGAGGTTTTTATGGAATTAAAATTGATTGTTTTACCACAAGATATATGTATCTATATTGAACTGCTATTATATGAGAATCACATATGAAACTATGACATGAACTTGCCCTGTATTGATTAGAGAGGAACATAATGAATTAACATATGTTGTTATAAATTGGGAAGCATGGTTAGGAAAATTGACTCTATAAATAATGATTGAACATTGAGAAATGGTGAGACGTGAAGAGGGCGGCGGTTACATCCTTGGGCACGATTACCCTAAAAGGTAAAATAGGGGGAAGGTGATGACGCTTCCTTGGGTCGAAAGTCCCAAAATACACTGCATAGGAATCGACTTGGTGAGAACTTGGGGCTTGATGTCCCCTCACCAGAATACCCTCAGAATTTTTAGAGGGTGGCCAAGCACGCCTATTTAGATTTCGATAAGTAGAGTGTTACTTTATTTAATGTGGATACCTAGGAATAATGATGAATTGTAATATCTGTATATATGTATAAGTGTGAAACTTGGTAATGGTTAACTATGGTATCCACGAGATATGATCATAATACACTTCATAATCTGGTATATGATGTAAATTAATTAACCATGCAATTTTAATATGGTAATGAATAAAACCTTAAGGTGAGTAATGATTTTCCCTACTGGGCATGTCGATGCTCATCCCTATCATATTTATATCTCTCAGGTGGAACTCAGTGCAACTTATCTGACGAGGAATAGGCAACAACATTGTTGATTTCGTGTTGGAAGATCTTTGTTTAATTGTAACTCGTCTAGATTATGTAAGATTCGTATTTCTTTTGTGATGGCTATGTTCAGTTACTTGAGAATTGTACTATGGTGATGATGACTGTATTTTATATATTTGGTGCTACACTAAAAACTATGGTTTGTATTTTAAATGTTTAATTTTATTTTTATTTTTGTTTAAAGACCCATGGGCACTGTTTAATGGATTTAAATAATATTGAATCTAAGTTTATTTTTATTTATTCAATACTGTTAACCCTCACATAAGGGCGTTACAAAAAAATTAGCGATAATATTTTTTTTCAAAAAATTCACATAACTAAAACTATTTTAAAAAATTAGCAATACTATTTTTTAATGTAAGCGGTAGTGTTAATATAGTAATTATAATATTATACAATTTGGAAGAGCTTTTTTGCCACTTTAATTGTATGTTTTCGTTGAAATAGTATAAAGTTCTTAATTGCTATAATGTCAAGAAAACAATATGCTATAAATAAAATGCTCTCACATGTTATAGTGCTTTTTAACTAAAATTGGTTCAAACCACATTCCTTTAACACCCTATAAGTTACAAGAGATAAAATGAGATAAAAGCTAATTTTCAGATCAAATTTGAAATTAAATGTTTTTAATATTCTAATTATTGTTGCAAAAAAATAAGAAAATTATATTTTTGGTATTTTCTTTTAAGTTAAAAAAAGTCTATTCATATAGTCATTATTTAAATAATGCCAAATAAGTACCACATACTTCAAAGAAAATGATGTTTTATCTCTGATATGCAAAATGGCGTTTTAACCCTAGTGGGTTTTGGATAATCTACCTATGGTATTGAATCAATTCTTGGAAGGTAAAACCAACTCCAAAGGATGGAAAGCTAAAATGCAATGCTTGGCTTCCATTTTGACCATTTTACCCTTATCGTAAAAAATAACCATTTTGCCTTAATGGATCTTAAAAATTTTACTCTTTTAGGCTTAGAACTTGTGGTTACTCACTACTCATTACAATACAAAAACCAACCTTGCTCAATGAGAAATTTAGTTCTGTACATTTTTACGATTTTAGCTCAAAACACAAAAATCTTGACATTTTGCCTTTGATGGTTTTTAAACTATTCATACAGCTTTATACCTGATTTCTAAGTTTCTATTCTATCTTTTCTTATATGCAGGTTTTGTAAAACATTCTTACTACCTTAAGCCACTAATTTTCAAAGTTTTACATTTTTGACCCGAAACATAAAATTTTGGTGATTTTATAACCCACCGTCAATCAAAACCATTTCATATAATTTGATTTGTATTTTATAAGGAAGAAAACTTTTTGAAAGTTCAAGGGCTGATTCTAGAAGTTTGGATATCTGTTGTCTATTTTTCTACTAAGGCCATATTATGTGCAAAATTACAATTTTGCTCCTAGACTGTTTTTATGAAAACTCGCATGAAATTTATAGCTTTCTTTATGCAAAATGATTTAGTCTCTGCGAACCATAAATTTCATGTTTGGTAAAAAGTCAAATTATACCTCTAACTATTTCGTTTCCCCAAAGGCCACTTTTATAGGCTGTTCGGAAGAGTAGTTGTAACCATCTAACAACTTTGAATAGTGTAAAGCTCTCACATATTATTGTAAAAAGCTACAGTGTAAAGCACTCACATGCCTTGGTAGAAAGCTACAATATAAGGCTCTCACATATTACAGTTTTCAAACCAAAACTATTAGTTTTAACTTTTCTTTTAAACGGCCTATAATGTATAACAAGGGCATTTTGTGCATGAAAATAAAATTTATTTCATCATTATAAGAAAACTTATAATTATTATTTGAAACCTTATTATACTTATCTAAACCTATTTTATAAAATTCCAGAGTCATATAATACGTTTCAACTCATCATAGCCAAAAATACTACATAAATAATGAATGGTGCAATCAAGCACTCGCCTAGCGTCAATTTGGCTTCTTTAATTTTCCTTGGACTCATTAGACAAATTTGAAACTTGAAATCCATTAAAGAAATCTAAATCTCAAGTCATAGATCTTAAACTCAAAAGGGGCTTTTTGGTATTGTTTTCAAAATAGGTGAAAATGTTTTTGTTTTGAAAAATAGGAATTTTTTGAGAATTGTGCTGTAAGTGTTTTTAAAATTTTTTCCTCAAAAAATATGCAAAAACATTTTCAAAAATTCTGAGAACGAAACCAAAAGTTTCACAAACTTAAGATCATAAAAAGACTATTTTCTTACCAGATCATGCACTAGCTTCTTGAGGTTCTAAAATAAAAGGATGGAATATTTTCTAACAAGACACCTATTTATGGGCACAAAACATAGGGGGAGTAAATTGCAAACATTTTTCTACAAGGGGCTAAGCTAAAACTCAATTATGGCCTCACTATATGATGGAAAATGACATCTTTTAAGTAGGTCATGCCTTTATGTTAGATTTTTAACCTTTTCCCTCCATCTTATTCATCTTTACATGTTCTTGTCCCCTATCAAGATCTAATCTCCCATTTTCTTCTAATTCAACCTAACATGTTAAATTTTTCCATAATTGAACTTAATTAAATCTAAACTAATCTTCACTTTGAAGTTTACCCCATAAAGGTAAAATTTCTCCATCAAGCTCAAGATTCAATCCTCACCATCAGTTTCTAATCTTTAGTGTTCGTAGCCGTCTATACTTATAAGATTCCTTCTAGTTCTTTATTTTAATCAATATATCAATATTGAATAAGCTATAATTCATCTCTTACTTCGTCTTATATTGTTCAACTTGACTATCTAGTAGTCAATTTTATATCAAACATTAGTGATGACTCGAATTTTACACTATGCCTACCAAGATATTATTAATAAATAAGTTCAGCTATATAAATTGATGTTTAACCATCAAAACTAAAATAAAAAGTTCTACATGGGAATTACCGTATGACACTATTCACGTATACGATACTATTTATGTATACTTGAAACATATCATGAAATCTATTCTAAATTTTGGAATAATATTGTATTTTATTTTATTTCATGTGTAACTCAATTTCATATGTACTACATACATATAAAATAACACAATCCATATACGGCCTCGTTAAATGCAATATCATAAGAAAAAATTATTCGCATAAAAACAGTGTCACTTAACTTCGCCTATCATTTAATTTCTAGAGTATTAATAACACAAGAATGATTTGGCATTTTTTTATTGTCACACTTATAGGAAGACCATTCATGATGGGAAAACCATTCAAAATCTAGACCACACTTTAAATCAAGCGTTCCAAGAAGGTCAATTTGAGAATGCCACAAAGTTGGTCAATGCCACCAAATAACTCCAACATATTCAACCAAGGTATGATTAAAATTTGATCACATGCCTCTCTGGGATCTGAGCATTTGTCCAACCAAGGTCTGATTGAAATCCGACAACATGCTTGGCAAAGATCCTACCAAATCTGACCATTGGTCCAATCAAGATTTTTTATGATCAGGATTACTTTGACCAAGATCCATCCGAGCAAGGTTTGTCCTATTAGGATCCATCTAACTAGGATAAGTCATATAAGGATCTACCTGACCACGATCAATCCGACTAGGATTAGTCTGACAAAGATTCGACCAAGATCTGTTTGACCAGGATTAATCCGCCTAGGGTTTGTTCTACTAGGATCTGTTTGAGTGGGCCTAACAAACCATGGAGAAGAGCTCCACGAAGCTAACAAGGTGGTTAGACCCTGTCCAGATCATCTTCACTGGACGCACTAATCCTTCATCATACAAAAGCATATCTATACCCAAAGACCACCACATGACACCATCTCAGCCCTCTGTCCAGCAATCATCCATATTCAAAAATCGTGTTGCCTATCACTGGTCACCTAGGCTTCCTACAGTAGTACCCCCGGGTCATGGGACACCCATCTCACACCCAACCTAAACCAAACTATATAAATATGAGCATCAACTCTATCATAAAGGGATGAACATTCTTCCCTTAACTACTTTGAGTCTCTTCTTGATCTTTCTAGCCAGAATAGTGATTTAAGTATCGAAGTGTCCTTTGTAGATACCTCATTGGTGTCCCCTACACCAAGGCCTTATCTTCTCTTACAAATTCGATTAGACCGAACAGAGCCAGGAAAAGCAAGAAACCCAACCACCGTGTGGCCCTGCAAGCGGTGTTGTGCCAATTGCAAGCATAAAAAATGACTATATATATATATATTTAGTTCCTTGCTTAGAAATTCAAATTATCTTTCTCAATACATACTTTACAGTTTGGTTTATACACCCTAAATATTTTGTTATTTTGTTTTGGTTTTTGTTATTATGCATATATAATACTAAAGACCAATTTTTATTGAAGATTTAACGTTTTCTTAACCGGAAGAGCCAAATTTGTGTGGTTATCTATAATGCATTGATGGATTGAACACAATGGGTTGATTGGTAGTGTAATGCTTTCGATGTATAAGAAAAGACACTGTATGCCACATTTTGAATACATGTAATTTTTTATGCCATAATCAAAAGAGTTAAAAAATATATATATATGCCACAAAACGTGGATATGCCACAAATTACGTCGCTCATTTATTTCCCCATATTTTCTCATGTTTGGCTTACCCCTCTTTTTTTCCCTCTCTGATTCTCTCTCTTCTCACGCGATTATCGATTCTCTCCCTCGAATTCTTTCTCTCTCCTCTCACTCTTCGATTCTCTCTACCTCCTCTCATTCTCTCTCTTCCACTTCATCAGATCAATCTACGGCGTAATCACTGGAAGCTTCATCAAGTCAATCAACGGCGCAATCACCGAAAGCTTCGTCTGGCAACCGCCGACTGCATCAGCAGTGGCGACGTCCCTCCTTTTCACGTCAATCACTATCGTGTCGCTGCAAATTGCTACGAGGATGCCGTTCCAAGGTGGACTACGATAAAAGTAGTCTCGGCAGCGGCTTCGGAGGATCCGAGGAGCTGCGGCAGATTCTTCACGGATGCGGCGGCGCGAAGAGGGCAAAAGAGCTTTCTTCAAGCTCGTGTCGCTTCTTATTTGCTTCTTTTCATCACCACCAGGAGCTGATCTTCTCTCCAGTTCTCTCTCTTTGGATTCTGGAATTGATGGAGACACTCGGCGATGTAGGATTTTTTGCATTTTTTGTTGGCGAATTGAACAGGTTAAGGATTTCGATGGAATCTTCATTTTGTCCATCGATTTTCAGCGTTTTCATAGAGGATTACGGCAGAATCTTCATTTTGTCAGTCGATTGTTATGGTGTAGCTCACAAGGTACTAGGCGATTATTGGTAGTTTTCAATTTTTGCTTGATGATTTGATTTGATTTTTTTTTTATTTTTTTATTTTTGCTGTTTTCATTGAAATATTTAAGAAATCTTCAATAGAATTATAGAGAAAGGAAAACACCAAAGTTCAAAATTTTGTGCTTTTATTTGGGGTACTGTAATTTTATTTTATTTTATTTTATCTTGGTAACCATAAGCAATGTCTTTTTTTGGCTAATATAATTTCATGAGTTTGATGTTATCAATAGCAGGTACTTCCTTTGTTTTTCAAGTTATATTTTGTTGTTAGTTACTGTAGGGCTAAAGTTAAGGTTTTGGTTCAGAGAAAAGTGATGCCAAGGTTAGAGATTGTGGGTCTTACAGTCTTAATCTTAAGCCTAAATGTACGTGCATGCTGTTTTATGTCTCGAGGTTAGGTTGGTTTATATATGGCAATTTGGATATATTGATGTATTTTGGTTAATTTGCACAAGCTGTAAAATTATTTCAAAAGGAAAGGGATATGCGCATGAAAATGGATTTTTTTTTTCTCATTTTTGTATCAAATAATCGGTAGAAATTGTAATTTAGCATGGATGTGGGATATATCAGTGACTTAGTTTTGTCGTAAAGCGAATTGTGTTATTATATGATGCCTTAGAAGAGACAATTAAACAATGTGTACATTATTCTTCTTGTTTTTTTTTTGGTAAGTCATTATGTGTTACTTTTTTTTGTGTAAAATGAGAAAAATGTCCTGAAAGGACACCATAAAATGTTTTGGAGGACATGTGAAAATGTCCCTCTGGGACATTTCAAAATATCTACAAGGGAGCTCGAATGTATTCCCGAGGGACATGTGATATATGCTAGAAAATGTCTTGGAGGAACATTTCAAAATGTCTTGGAAGGACACCTGAAAATGCCTTAGATGGACATGTTAAAATGTCCCTTCGGGACATTCGGAAATGTTCTAAAGGGACACTTGAAAATATCTAGGAAAAACATGTCAAAATGTCTACAAGAGACACCGAAAAATGCTTTGGAAGGACATGCAGTATGTACCAGAAAATGTCCCGAGGGACATTTTAAAATATTCCAGAGGGACACCTAAAAATGTTCTGGAGGGGCATTTGAAAATGTTCCAAAAAAACACCCGAAAATGTCCTAGAGAGACATGTTAAAATGTTCTAGTAGGACATACCAAAATGCCCTAGAGGGATGCCCAAAAATGTCCTAGAGAGACATTTCAAAATATCCCAAATGGACATCGAAAAATACCCTAGAGGGACATGTCCAAATGTCCCAAAGGGACATCTGAAAAGGACATTTCAAAATATCCTGGATGGAGTTGCACCAAGTTTGTGTATAAGAACTTTTCACATTTTATAGCATAAATAAAAATTAAACCTAAAAAGTGATATTTATATGAAACCCTCCTTCGATGTATTGTATTTAGTGGACTTGACATGTTCTGCTTGTTTGGTTCAGTGAGAGAAATTTTTTGCAAAAAAGAAAAAGAAAAAGAAAAAGAAAATAAAAAACAACTCAGAAAGCAAGCAAGGATTTTTATCATTTTAGTACTTTGTATTTAAAGAAATCATCATAATTATACTTTGTTGTTTAGAAAATATCAAAATAGTACTCTACAGTTCTTAAAAATACTATTTTGGTACTTTGAGTTCTTGTTTTGTAACATAAAATTTCTAATTTATCTTTTTATTCATAAATCTTAAATTATTTTATTAAAACTATAAAAAAAATTAAAAATACAAAGAATAATAAAATAAATGAATAAATCTACATATATATGATTTTTTTTTATGAGTTTTGTTCAATCTACATCAATCTTGTTTCGACCAATTATTTAACAGTTTACCCAGCTAACAACCTAGTACTGATATCATATAAATTTACAAAAGAAACAATCACATGATGAAGGAACTGTAATTATTGCCACAAGACAGTCTTATCACAAAGATGGAATCCCATTCAATGGAACCAAGCCCCACATTGACAACATTTGACCATATCAAGCTCTCTCTCTCTCTCTCTCTCTATGTGACAGATGAGAATGATCTCTCTTGACCACATCAAGACCTTTTCGGTTTTGCAAAAGCTTTTTTTTTTTTTGGATAAGTTTTTTAAAACCTTATTTATTTCTTTTTGAAGGTAAATTGCATTTTATATTAAAGAAGCACACAGATTAACGGTGACAATGACCACACTATACAAGAAAGTATAATCGCTGCCACTAATCAATTCCACCACTAAATTCTAATGAAATACACATAGGGATAGAGTGCAACAGTGTCCAACAGCAGAAAAACGATAAAACACATTAGTAATCGAGCACACATAAGGCCCTTTCAATAAAGCCTTTATAATCGATGAAAAGTTTTGATAGAACAAAGGTCACAACTAATACCATGAAAAAATAATTCTTGTAGATGGAAAAAAAAAACACTGAAAGGTAAAAAAACCACCTCCGTTATTATAAAATTAGAATCACAACAAAACACCATGAGGCAAAAACATCAATGCTTTTATTACAAGTACATAAACATAGCGATGAAGCCAGAAAACCTCAGCCCCATGGAAAAACTTGCAAGTAGACACTATAGCATGGAGGCTGAAGTCCACAGATCTGGCTAAACCACTGAAGGGAGAGCACAACAACTGAACATGAAAATCTGGGACAAAGGCATCGCACCACTGGAGATGAAAACCCCTTGCCATTGGCCTTTCGAAGCTTTTCTGTCCCCTTTGTCCATGTTCGCCACTAAGCATCCATCTCTGGCTCCTAGAGTGGCACAAAGCACGCTCCATATTCCCAGATCTACGACAATGAAAGGTTGAGCCACCTAATCTATGAAACACAAAAGAAAGCCAACCGCGGGACCACCAAGATGCTACAACACTTTACTAGGACTCCGCATCTCCAGCCATCATGCCACACCCAACGGCCGCAGAACACCTTACTAGGACTAGGGAAGCCATCACGGGGTCGAGGACTTAAAGCCAGCTGGTGGTGACGTCAAATCCTGACCCAAAGAAGATGGGCTTAGGAAGAAACCATAGTGCATGTATTTTAGGGAGAAAGAACGCATGAGATAAATGATCCATGTTTACGATATCTATAAAAGTGTGAATGTACTTTTTGTATACGAGGTTGACACGTGACATGAGGTTTTTTTTCTTTTCTTTTCTTTTCTTTTCTTTTTGCCTATGCTTATTTATTAATTTATTTATGGGTGAAAGAGCAAAATAGCATATTTTGCTAAAAAAGTTAGTATGAGTAATATCTTATGGGAACTTAAGAACAAAAACCTTAAAATACCTCCACCTTTTTTGCCTCTATATCTCTCAACCTCCTGTCTCATGGCACTGCCTATGGTAAAAAAATACAGTATTAACCTAGTAATATTGTATTATCGTGTAAATATAAAAATTCATTGGTAACTTCACTAGATCGCCGCACGGCTAGGAAATATAGTATTAACCCCATATTATTATTTTATCGTGTAAATATAAAAATTCACCAGTGATTTCGTCTAACCGCTGGCAGTCAAGGAGTACATTATTATCTTGGTAATACTATATTATTATGTAAATATAAAAAATCACCGACAACTTTATTGGACCTTTGGCCGCCATAAAATTCAATATTAACCTGGTAATGCTGTATTACCTTATTAATGCAAAAATTCACCGAAAACTTTGTCGAACCGTCAATAGTCAAGAAATACATTATTAAGTTGGTAATACTGTATTATCTTGGCCAAGAAATACAATATTAACCTACTAATACTATATTACTATGTAAATATAAAAGTTCATTGGTAACTTTGTTGGACCGTCAGCGACTGAGAAATATAGTATTAACTTGGTAATCTTGTATTATCATATAAACAGAAAAATTCACAAGTGACTTCATACTAAAATTCATAGATGACTTCATCAAATCGCTAGCAGCCAAAAAATTCAATATTAACCTTATAATATTGTATCACAGTATAAATACAAATATTTACCAGTGACTTCGCTAAACTGTCGGTGGCCGAAAAATACAATATTAACTTAGAAATACTGCATTACCATTTAAATACAAAAATTAACCGATGACTTTGCCGAACTGTCACGGTCGAGAAATACAGTATTTAGATAGAAATACTATATTTCCATATAGATAAAAAATAATTTCTTTTCTTGCTCATATCATATTTTTCGATAAATAATAAAAAAGAAAAATTTTCAAAACACAACAAAAATATCGAAAATAGAAAAACATAAAAAACAACAACAACATGGACAGAAAACTAATTGATTCTAGCAAAGAACCTTCTGGTACCTACGATTCTGATGAGGCGGCAACTACAACGGAGGAGATCAGAGCCTCTCCGTAAGCGTCCTCTGGCCCAGTAGTCATCTTCGTCACTATGGCCAATCATCGGCCAGCAACTCAACCCGCTCCAATGCGACAGGCTGTTGATGGGGCACCTCAGACACGGATGAGCCATGATGGCAACAAGAGACCCAAAGACAATTGTGATGAAGATGACAACGATGGGCTTTGGCTTTTCCTTGATCGCTACAGAGGAGATTAGAGCTTTGTATTCAACGCGATGCGATTAGCTTTGGGATTAGCAAGCTTTGGCTTCAGCATTGTCGAAATCGCGCCATGCAGACGCAGTTGACGGTGAGAAAGATAAAGCGTTCAGTCATCAGTGCAATCGAAATCTCGCCTCACAATGTTGCTAACAAGGCGAGTGAGATAACGAATGCCGTCACCATAGAATATGAGATTGCAAATGTCTGTCCCCGTCAAATGTCTGTCACTATGAAAGATGCGCCCTTCGATTGTGCATGGCAATCGACGATGTTAGTGGAAGCCAGATGAGAAAGAATAGAAGAGAGAAAGTAACGGGTGAGCGAGATAAGGAAGAAAAAAAGGGGTGGAGGGGAGAAAGGAAAAAAATCAAAATAGTTGATGATCTGGATTAGGTTGTGGAGGGTATTTTTAGGTTTTTGGCTTTTTTAAAATATTGAAATTTTAAAATATGCTATTTTTTATATTTTCAAAACTTCTGACATTATTCACTATTAGTATCTGAAAAAAATATGACATGTTGTGTAATTTCTCTTTATTTATTTATTCATTTTATTCTTTTTGCTTTAATATTTGTTTTTTGTCCTTTTTTTTTCCTTTTTGTATTTTTAGTCCTTCATTTTTCTCATTTGCGTGTGTGTTTTTTTTTTTTTTGGCTTTCCTCCTAAATTCTCTAATTAGTAACTTTTTTCCTTTCAATGTTCTCTACTTAACTTTTTTTCACTAAACCAAACAATCAGAAGAATAATAAAATTAAATTAAATATTATAAAATATATATTTTTTATCTTTGTATCTAGAAAATATGAAGAATGCATAAACAAGGCACGTATTTCTCACTAGTTTATTTTAAAAGGGGATTTTTTCTGTGATTTTCTACCATCCTTTTCTTATTTTCACTACATTCCATGTATTTTTTTTTTAGGGCTTGACTATAGTCTATAAATATAATGAGCGATGCCTAAATTTCTCATCGATTAGAGACCTTTTCTAATCGTCAGAAAAAAAGTAAATGCTCTAACGCTACAATCCTATGGAAACAAAAGTACACACAAACAGATGTGATCATAACCTTTAATTTCTAATCAAACAATTCATTAAAAAACACTCAAACATATGCGACAGGAAATGCCATCCAATCTCGGGGCCTTCCACGGGTTCATCTCCTAAACCACATTCTAAATTTTCTCCGCTAAAGGGATGGATGATGCTGGAGGATTTTTTTATCGAGCCAGTAGTAACTCGACACGTGTTCTCTTGCTTGATTAATAACTGATACTCGATTGTGAAAATTAAACAAGTAAGAATTATGACTATTGGAGATGGAGCTGAGAGCTTTGATAGCTTGAGAAAAAAGGTCGACCTTCATATTAAGGAAAGATACCTCCTTGAGAAGAAGGTCGAATTAGCTGGGAACGAGGAAGTTTATATAATATTAGCCTAGCCATTAAGAATTAGAAGTGTACAGATGCCCATGTGTCAGGAAGAATAAAAAACATTCCATCTGGGCCTTTTCTAATTAGAGAAATTAGGAGGAGTCCTATGCGCAAAAAAAAAAAATTGATGCGTCAAAGATCTAATGATTATTGGACAATCATCAGATTAAAAAAACTTCAATATAAATAAAACATAAACCTATGAAACGATGACCTTCTTCTAATTCCTCAAGACTATTCTTACTATTCTCTTCTCTCTATTCTAAAAATATCTTCGTTGCTATTTGGCTAAGCTTTTGAAGTGTCTATGTAAATTAACTGAAGGTGAATAAGAGACAATAGAGCACTAGACATTCTATCATAGATCAACGGAATATGTATGAGGGGACAAGTCTTCGGAAATTCACTCCAACATCTGGCCGTACGTGGGAAATCATTCGGCTGTCCATGAAAGGCATCACCCGCTAATTTTCTTACTCACAATCTCTGATCGATTTTACATTCTAAACTTCATCTCTAGTTTAAATTTGTGAATAAAAGCATCTGAGTTAATTGGATCTGTGCCTGTTAGCACACTTTGATTTCATCTTTATCTTGAATCGTCATTTCATGATTTTTGGAAACTTCGATGTTGATTGATTGCTTGATCTTGTTTTTTTATTAAACTTGAAACAGTATGATTCAAAGATCTGTTCGTGTTGACATTCTTTGCATATTCAGCCACTCAATGCTTTACAATCTTCAATCCTTTGTTGTTAATCTTCAATCCTTATTGTGAGTAATTAAAGATTTGCTCGATTATCATTCTCGAATTTCTCAGTTTCTCATAAAATTTAAATCATTTCTCAATGATACGAAATATTTGATATCTCTATATCTTCTAATCATGACTTCAGAAAAATCCAAACAATCTGCTCTGAGAAGTTGTTTCTATATCTATGATAATCATTTATTTTATTCAAATGCCTTAATGCATATATAGATTTATTTACTGCGCGTTATCCTTAGAGCAGTTATTAAATCTTTTTCTAGCTTATTTAGCAATCAATTTAATTTCAGAAAGATTCTGCAAGTATTGAAATATATTTGAGTGGAAAATTGTAAGAAAAAAATATGGGAGAATATTCTTCACAAATTCATTGATTTTAATTTTTTATTTAAGGAACTGTCATTATCTACATTTTTACCATGACTAATATGGAAGACTGAGCTGAACGGAAGCTGGTAGTGAAGAAGAACTCCGATCTCAAGAAGATGCTAGATTCATCCAGAGAGAAATCGAAGCATATGATTCAAACCCTGGTTGAGCAACAACGCTTCTCTCAGGTGCACGTGGAGGAGCAACGCTGCGAGAATGCGGAACTAAAGGCTATGTTGCAACAATTCCTCAACGCTCAAACGGAAAACTATCGTGAGGAAATGGATGAGAACAAAAACAAAAATAGTTCCTTGGAAGGAGAAACAAGTTGACCAGCTGCCTAGGAAGTTAATCGAGCAAGTCCGTTAGCTACAAATGAAGCGCCAAAGCGAGACTCCAAAGGGTCTAGGACAAATGTTGTGTCAGTTGGGGCTTATGAGTTGATTCGAGAGGAAATGAGAAGCAAAAAGGAGGAGCTACATCTCGAAGAACAGAAGAATGTCGGAAGCTTTCAAGGATTTAACCTGCTGAGCTGGCTATACAGGCAGTCCAAGGAATCTTGGCTGAACATCGGGCAAAAAAATTGAAAACTCCAAACTTTCAAAAGTCAGGGGAGACCTTATGCAACACGTCTTCAAGTATCAAAACAAGATGACGATCAAAGGTGCTAATGATGCCTTAATGTGCCAAGTCTTTTTCGCTTCCTGACTAGACCCGCCATGACCTAGTACAGGCAACAACCTATTAACAGCATTGATAGCTCCTCAAATTTATGTGAGGTCTTTTTCTCTCGGTATATTTGCAAAGACCTGTTCCGCATCACACAAGGGACTGGCGAGTCCCTCAATGCATTCCTTACTTGGTTTACAACCGAAGTCCAGTTGATTGATGAATGTGACATGATGATTACAGTTCAAGGTTTTGCTAAAGCCTTGATCTCAGACTCAGACTTTTACTTAGAACTACTAAGGATACCACCCTTTGATATGACCAATATAATTATTCGGACACAAGGTGCCATTCGAATAGAGGAAAATCTAGCCCGACGTGGGATAATTACCACTATTTCAAACGGCCAAAGCTCATTAAGCGGCCAAGGACCAAAAAGACCATTTAATAGGGATAATGCCTGACCCCCACAAACCCAATGTCTAAAAAGACAAAGGACCGATGAAAGACTAGGGCCTGATGATAGACCGCCACTCGAGCTAAAGACGGCAACCAAGCAGATTTGGGAGGAAATAAGCATCGTGGAATCTTTCACGATCCCATGCTGCTTTAGACTCCATAAAGATTATGGCCATATGACAGAGGAATGCCGAAAGAAGCAAGTAAATTACCAATCGAGGTATCTAATGTGGTCATCCCAGCACCATTAGAGGCTAAAAAAGACAAACAGTTGCCTAGCTCAAGTTCTACTCTAAAGTTCGTTCCCGTGATTTTGGGACAATCAAATAAAAATGATAAACAAAAACAGAAGGAACGAAATGAACATCAACATGATGAAAAGATAAAGAAGATTGAGGCACATGGTCACCGGGTGCAGTTTGTTGCCAAGCAACTAAAACCCACAATTCTAATTGATTTCACTCAGTAAGATTTGGCTGATGTCCGACGCCCTTACGACAATCTCTCCGTTATTAAGTTGCAGATCATTGCATTTTTTGTTGGAATGTTAACAATTAACGGAGGAAGCAATACTGACGTCTTGTTCAAAGATGCATTTGTCAATATGGGGCTTACTCTTGATTCGATATCCTCGAGCCCTTCGACTTTGTGGGGATTTGATGGTACAAATGTTCAACCATTCAGTTCAATCACTTTGCTAGATACAGCAGCTAAGTAGACTATCGAGGTGGAATTCTTAATTGTCGATACCTTTTCCCCATTTAATGCTACCATGGGGCGAACATGGATCCATGCCATGCAGGGCGTAGTCTCCACTTTACACCAACTAATGGCATGCCCCTCTCTCGATGGCACCTATACTATTAGTATTTGAGTTAGCAAGAAAGGTATCAAGAGGTGTCATAACCTTGCTTTTGGCGAGGATGATGCTCGACAGGCTCTCGAGCCCTTAGTCAGAGATTTATAGCAACCAAAGGGCTACCTTCCAGCATACGTAAAGGCAAACGAGTAAGAATTAGATGAACAAGATTTTATCAAGAAGCTTGTCGAAATTCCTCTAGATGAAGTCAAACCTAACAAAAAAGCGCTAGTAGGAACCTTACTAGATGTAGGCGACCATGATGCCTTGATGAAATTGTTGCAGCAATATAGAGATATTTTTACTTGGTCCATGAAGACATGCCTGGTATAGACCCTGAATTTTCTTGTCACAATCTAAATCTTGACCTAACATATCCTCAAGTAAAATAAAAGCAACGGCGGTTTGTCCCTAAAAAATAGTTCATAAGTGACGAGGTCAACAAAGCTTGCCCAAAAGATAGTTCTCCCTTGCTGAAAATTGACCAAATGGTAGACTTTGCTGTAGGCTTTGAACACATGAGTTTTCTCCTTGTGTATTCGGGAGACAATCAGATTCTCATTAATGAAACAAATCGAATTCACACCACTTCACCTACAAGCGCGGGCTCTTTGTGCATTTGGTCATGCCATTTGGCATGAAATATACCAGGCCACATAACAAAGGCTGATTAATATGACGTTCTCTAGCAACTAGGAAAGATGATGGAGGCTTATATTGATGGCGTCGTCGTGAAGTTGAAGTTGGCACATGATCATCTTAAGGATTTGACTGTGTGTTTTGATATTCTTTAGAACCATAAGATGCGTCTTAAACCAACCAAATTTGCTTTTGAAGTATCATCTAGGCATTTTTCAGGCTACATAATAAGCAAACGAGAAATTGAGGCAAACCGTATTCAAGTTAAAACACTACCAGAGGTTCAAGAGCCTTAAACTATCAGGGATGTGCAAAAGTTGGTGGGAAAACTTGTTGCTTTAATTCACTTCATATCTCGACTTTTTGAATGATGTCAACCCTTCTTTAAGTGTATAAGGCAATCTGGCGGAGCTAATTGGGGTGATGAAAAAAGGGTGGCGTTTGCTAAGTTAAAAGAATTTCTTAGCAGTCCACCCTTCTTATCAGCACTTGAACCCGAGGAAGATTTGTTTACATATTTGGTCGTCTCACAAGTTGAGACAAGCATGGTGGTGTTTCGAGAAGAACTTGGGAAGAAAAAACCGATGTTTTACACCAGTTGAATGCTTCTTGATGTTGAGACAAGACACACAGTTATGGAGAAATTGGCTTTAGCTTTGGTTAGCATGGAAACGTCTAAAGAATTACTCTGAATCCTCCTCCATCATTGTCCTAATAGATCAACCCCTCAAAACAATATTGGCGACACCAAATATGTCTAGACGATTAACAATATGGGCTATCGACCTAGCTATTAAAAATGTGAAGTTCCAATCTTAAACAACAAAGAAGGGCAAGTGTTGGCTGACTTCCTAGTCAAGATACAGTCTTTCCAGGAACCTTCAACGTTTCTAGAACAAGCAATAGAGGAGGATAAGCCTTGGATATTATTATCAATGGCGCATGTCCCATTAGTTGTTGCACTCAAAGAAATAGTTAAAATGAATTTGGCCGTGACTAATAACGTGCCAAAATATAAGGCCTTCATATTCAACCTCGAGATAACCCAGAAACTAGGTTTCAGACTAATCAATGTCCAAAGTGAAACAACTAATTGATAAACAGTTCAAAATCTCCAGATGAGAGGATGGTTGTGTACCAAAACAAGGGGTACTTGTTGCTCAGTAGTTTTAGTCAATTCATAAAGAGCCAAGTGTCGCGAGGACTAAACAGTCGAGCAAATGAGTTAGATCAAGTTGCATCGACTTTTGAAGACATCATTTAAGAAAGAGCCTTTCTAGTAATGCTGGAAGAACCATTGGTTACTTCTGCTTTTTGTCTGAGCAACAAGTGTTGGACATTGAAATCATTGAGTGATGCTATAGATCCAATAATCGACTTCTTAAAGGACAAAACCATGCCAAAAGATAAAACCAAAGCCTAAAAATTGAGGTTTGATCACATCTCTCAAGTATTTTAACATTGACTAAATTCTGATTTATTGCTAATTGCCTTTTCAAATTAAGGCTAAGGTCTACACAATTTTGTCTGATCGATGGGTTTTTCTACAAATGTTCTTATTTAGAACTGTACTTGCAATGGGTTCAACCTAATGAGGCACAAATATGGATGCAAGAAGTACTCAAGGGACTCTATAGAAATCACTCGAGAAGTAGGAGTTTCGCTCATAAACTCCTAAACCAACGAGTATTTTTTGCAGTACATGATTCATAAAGCAAAGGAATTTGTTCAAGAATGTGACAAGTGCCAATGATTCGCTCTTTTGATACACCAACCTAGCAAGCAGTTAAACTCGATTATTACCTCATGCCCGTTCACCATTTGGTTGCTCGACATTGTTAGAATGTTGCCAACTACACCCCAGGGAAAGAATTATGTACTCATGACCACAAACTCACCAAGTGGTTTAGGCCATTCCTTTCAAAACAATCGACATGGCCGATATAGTGAAGTTTGATTTTGAGTACATCATATGCCAGTTTGGGGTCCTAAAGAAGCTAATAACGGACAATAGGAGTTAGTTCCCAAAACACTAAATTGCAAGGATTTTGCGATTAGTATTCCATTAAGCTTAGTTATGCTTCTCGCTATTATCCTCAAGGCAATGGGCAAGCTAAGGCATCAAATAAAGTAATTTTTTATAACAACAATAAGAAGTTAATTAGAAGATGCAAAATGGGCTTGGCTCAAGGAACTTCCAAAAGTCCTATGGGCCTATAGAACTACCAAAAATGATCTACTAGGGAATTGTAGTTCATAATGGCCTATGGTACGGTGGCAATTATCCCCACCGAGATTAGTTTCCCTACGATGAAGTCAATAATTGCTAAGAATGAAAGGGAAAACAAGAAGCAATTAGCCCACAATTTGGATTTTCTTGAGGAGTTACGAGAAGTAGCATCAACTCGAGTTGACGCTCATCAACAATGTATGAAAAATTATTACAGCAACACAATCAATGCTCGATGCTTCACTCTAGGAGAATTCATTCCTTTGATGTGTAACCAAGAGTTAAGGGAAGCCCAGGCTGAACTGGGAAGGACAATTTGGGATCGAAAAGTCACTCAAGAAAGGCTTTTATACACTTCGAAACCCCAAGAACAGAAAGTTGGTGTCGTGCATTTGAAATGCACTCTATCTTAAGAAATATTACATTCACTATTATGTCTTATTCAAATTATCTCAAAGTTTGTAACAATATCTAGCTGTGAATTTTGTTATCAATCTTTTGGCAGTAGAAGTGGAATATATCTTATTTTTCTCTTTGCCCATTAATACTTGGATTACATTTTGCAAAGGTAAGGACAATTTGTAAGCATTTGAATACCAAACCCTTCAATATAAATCTTGATATCGACAATACCTTAAATATGCAAATATTTAACAAGGCATGATTTTATTAAACGACATGAACCTTACTCCAATTTCACTTTTGGTTATCTCAACATTATTATCTTCGACTAAGGCTTATGTAAGAGAGTTTGGAATTCAAGCATCCATATAGGCAAAATGCATTCCATTAGAACAAATGCTTGCATTCCAAACCCCCTACATAAAACATTGCCAAAGACCTAGAACTAAGCAAATTTGCCGATATCTAGCGTGTCATTTACAATTGTAGCTACCCATTAAACCATAGCTAGATAAGAACAACTCATAATTTGTACATTCGATACACAACAAAAGCTTGAATTGTAAATTTTTCATTATTTGAAAATAGATACAAACAAGTAAGAATCGAGAAAGGGAACATATTAAACAACATTTTTACAAACACTTTTTTACATAACAAACAATGCATCTCCCATCAAATGCTAGAAAAAGAAAAAGCTTTAACGGAAAATGTGACATAGGGAGTGTCAATATGCTATCAGCTCACCATGCAACCTATCTAAAGAGGCAAAGACATAGCTCGATCTAGTAAAGCCCAAGAATTGAAACCCCTTAAGCATAGGCAAGTTGCCCAAGAGCTATCCAATGCTGTCTATCTAGAACCCTTCAGTAAAAGCAAGCAACAAGATGCACGTTTGAGTTTCATGAGGAGTCTTCTTCAACTCGATACAACATTTATGGTGTGGATCTTGTGCCAAGAAATGATGGTGGCCTTCGGTGCACTGAAAAGCAGACCACTGTCTTCGACACAAGACCTACACCATAAATTTTTACCTTCAACTAGTTCAAGTTTCTTTGCCTACATCTTGATAAAATTGAGGCACAAGAAATATTAGCAAACCAATTTAGTAAAGTCAACCCACACTATACAAATTGACAAAGCAACAACTTAAATTTGAGGTTAAAGTCCTAATATCTGTAACCCCTCAACAAGGAACGTAAAATGTACAAGATCGAATGTAACAAAATCAAAGGTTGAACATGAAAAAGAAAAAACCAAAATACAAAAGATGGATCATTAGCAAGTTTAAGCTCTAATAACAAGTTATGGGTTCTTCAAAACCAACATGAGAAATCAAGGATCCCTTAATACCCACAAACCCTAAATCAGAGCCCAAGCATATCGATGGTTTTGAATGAGGAAGTGTGTTTTAACTTCCCTATTTATAGGAAAAATCGCTAAGGGTACAACAGTAATTCACTTTGTATACTCATTATGTCCTATCAGAATCTCTGATCAAATTAGAACATTTTTGACTTAACCACCCTTATAGCACTCACAAGGCCACAAAACTCATAAAAATAAACTCAACAAAGAATACGACCTATTCAACCCTAGAATAAGCAAATATTTACCAATGTAACGAAGGTCGATACCGAGCCTACAATATATTTCAAGTATGCATTAAGTGGCCTCATCTGTAACTTTTTCTAACCTTCAACTTTTCAAATGATCATATGGCAGTAATAAATGAAACACAGTAAAAAGAACCGATAAAATTGATATCAAAATGTTCAAGTCAAACACAAGCATAGCAAAATATTGTCCAAGTATTTAGATTACAAACCAATAATTAAACAAAAGAAAGGAAGTGCTCTGTTGTTATGAGAATCACATAATCCAATGATCACTACTCCAAAGACGAGCTCGAATTCGAACTTGAAGACTCGCCTAAAAAAGGATTAAAATCCCAATCCTCCCTAGATTGATGCACTCCAAGAACTATTACTTGTTGTTTGATTCATCTCCTTGATATCTAGAACTTGTCCTGCTTACCTACCAAAAACTAAGTTTGAGCTCTATTTAGTTATCAAAATGACATTAAGTTTACAATGACCTACCATTCAACTAACCAACTACTTGACTCGATGCTGCACCTATTGCTTGTTAAGGTACCTCATCAATATCCCTAAGTACAAGCAACCTCGACCTACCAAGGGCAGAAGACATGGGTGGCATTCAATCTATGACCTCGACATGAACAACGACATCTACCGAATGAGGATTACGTGCTGCAATCAGTTGCCTTTGATAGAAGTTGACATTATAGTTTCCAACTTCTATTTTTATTAGCTGATCTTACTTATTAGGATCATTGTTCAATTTTGAAGGCATAAGTTATCCACTAGACAAGCCAATCGACCATCTCCCATTTTCATAACCACATCAATGTATCTTGGCTTTCTCAACCTCTATTTGCTGGTTGCAAAGAACAATTAGCTGACCTTTATTATCCTTTACACATTGACTTTGGCTCGAAAGCTTGAATTCTTGCTTCAAGACCTTCATTCTCAACCTTGACATTCTTAATTGTAAAATCCTTCTCCTCAATTAGAGCCTGCAAAGACTCTTTTTCTATCTCAAGCAGCTTCTTTTGTTCCTTTCATTCATGCTTGGCCCTTTATGATTTTTTGCTTCCTCTCTTTGATGTAGAATCTTGTAGCCCTAGACTGACACAAACATTGCGGCCTCGCTCCACAAAACCCTCAAATCTTTATCATTCATGTCCGTGAGCTGATATACCATCATCGATGGAAAATACATTGAACTTAACACCTCATACACGTTTAGATTCTCAAAATCATCCACATTCATGATCGACCTATGCTGATCATGATCATCCTCAAGAGGCACCATGAAATTGGGTTTTTGAGGTTGCACCCTTAACCCTATCCACTTGACTAATTCAAAAAATTCCATAAATGGCTCAAACAACGACAACCTAACACTTCAAAACAACATGGGACCATCTTTTATTGGCCCCTTTCCTTTGCTTTTAGCTCTTTCTCCAACAACTTGACCCTCATTAGCCAAGTTGCCAAAGAGAGGGGGTAGAAGAAAGGTACATTGTGACCCTCAAGCAGGGGCAAACACTTGTAGCTCATCATCTTAGCCACCAACCCCTTCAAACCGAACATCACATTGACTAGAAATCATAGACGATGGCAGTTCAAGGATAATGGATTGAAACTCCCTAAAAGGTGTTACAAGTTGTTTCCCTTAAACAACCCGAGAAGTTTTCCAAACCTTTTGTCATTTCTCAGTACTAAAATGAAGAAGTTGTAGAAATGTATTCATTAAGGGAAAAGGCCTTAAAAAACTTAGAGTACTGCCTTGACCCTGACCTGACCTCAATTGAACTAAGGTACCTTGAGCCTAT
Organism: Artocarpus hirsutus; assembly: GCA_946598075.1. Classification (NCBI taxonomy): domain Eukaryota; kingdom Viridiplantae; phylum Streptophyta; class Magnoliopsida; order Rosales; family Moraceae; genus Artocarpus; species Artocarpus hirsutus. Next base: position 72,039 of record CAMOHE010049756.1, on the reverse strand, counting down.
TCTATGTTTGAAGTGTCCACTAAGTCAGAAACTTGTCCTAAAAGGTTGCCCTAAAGGAGAATTATCTCTTTGACGTCTACAGGCCTAAGTTGAGCTTCTTCTTCCTATCCTTATGTTCAACCTGGCATTTATGGCTTTAAGCAATAGGTTGAGCAACCTTGACCAAACCTTTCCTCGGTATAGATGGTTGACAATGTCATACGATGGCAGAACAATTTTTGCTTCAAGAGTTATAAGCAAATTCCTAAGCTCTATTGTCGATAAGCAAATTCCTAAGCTCTATTGTCGAGTCTAACTTTAGAAGCATGCCCACATCATGAGGTTTACCATGAGCAAGAAGAGCATTGACCACCCGGTTCCTATGATCCTCACTAAGACAAAAAGTGTTGAGAGCCTTGCCAACTTAACAATTCAAGAATTAATTAAAAAAAAAAGAAAGAAAGGAAAAGCAAAACAAATAAAAGAATATAAATCTCATACCACAAATCCAAAATATCTTTGGAAAATTAAACTATGGGCCGATATTATGTTGGCCTCTGATTGCTAAAAGATTTTTGTCTTGTCATGAACAGTTGTTGTTATTCGAGGACAATTGACCTAGTAATTTGTTGAGGGGTCCAAATTGTTCACCTCGACAATCATTAAGAACAAAAAATGACATTAAGTACCTCATCTCATACAAATTTATTTACATTGATGCCAAGTTAACAACCTATAGCAAATAATGAGTAAGAGGGTGAAGAGTTAGATGAAGAACTAGGCAATGAGATTTAGAGAGAACAATCTCAACATCCTCAATCCCAACTCCGTCCCTCTATCCAGCTTCATGGACGATTCGACACAAACCCACACCTTCAAGCAAATTGAAAATTGGCCTCACCGAATGAGTAAGCCATGGGTTTGAAGAAAATTCTTTTCAAGCAGCGTGGTTCCTAGATGGTCTCGTAGGTTTGTTTTGTGGTTTGGACATAGAAGTCGATCTGATAGAACCATCTAATGTTAATAAGAAAAGCCAAGATAAATTCAATTAAGAAAAGGGGCAATGTGGGCCCATAAACTAAGGTCCAAAAAGATGCTAATGCCCTTAAAGGAATCAAACAAAATAGATTTGAAATTAAAAGTCGTGGGTTAACCCACCCAAAGAAACTTGTTCAAAAAGAAAGAGAAGAAGAAAGGACAAACGTATGAAAGGAAGCAAACCTAGAAATACATAAAACTTATAAAGCAGGTTTAAGTAGAAAGAAATAAATTTCAACAAGAAGAAAAGAGCAAGCAAATCAAGAACTCAAAAGTACTACAACGAATATAAAAGCCCTAATTTTGAACAAGGAAATCATAAATAAAATCTAAGAAGTATCAAAATATAGTAAGATAAAGGAAACTCACCTAAGAATTAAAGGAAAATTAAACAAGGTCTTGCAAAGCATCTTCATGATATAAGAGCAAGAGAAAATCCTAAATAAGTGACAAGCCAAAAGAAAGGAAAACGAAAGATCATGAACAACCAAAATGACTAAATTGATTTATGATGGAATGGGAGGAAAAACATAATACAGAGCCATAAAAAAGAACATGAAACTTCCAAAATCACAAAAACGTTAGACCGGATGAGGCAAACCTAAAACTTGACAGCGACAAAGTTCAAGAAAAAAAGAAGAAAGAAGAAAAAGGAGAGAAATGCAAGAAAGAAAGAAGAAAACAAAAAAGAAAAAAAATCCTTATTAAATTGATGCGACACAAAACTTTGAAAATAATTAGAAATGGTAAAATTTTTTGAAAACCAAGAGAAATCATGTAATTGTCATTTCTCAGTGCAAGAAACAAAACGACATTTCAAACAAACTCCCCATAATGAATACGAAGTGAGAAAAATGGAAGCTAGTAGTAAAGCCTTGCTCACACAGCCATTACTTAACTACAATAATCATAAACTTAAACATACTTTAACGTAAAATACTTAAAGTACGGAATATATTTTTCTAAATGAAATAATAATTATATTTCTTAAACAGTCTTACTTACACGGTCATTACTTAACTACAATAATCGTGAACCTAAACATACTTTAACGTAAAACGCTTAAATTATGGAATATATTTTTCTAAATGAAATAATAATTATATTTCTTAACATAATTCTTCTAAAGAAATAATAATTATTCTTTAAGGCTTAATTCTTTAAATGCAACATAAGAATATATTTTTAATTGTAGTTATAATAAGCTCATAAATCCGTTCTTTTAGACTTAAAGATAGTTATTTAGAACTATTTCTTTTTAAAACGTTAGTTAATTTAAAATAAAAACATTTCTAAATTAAAACATTTTATAAAATCAATTATCATAATAACAATTTCTTAAAAAAATTAAAACATTTATAAAATCAATTATCATAATAAAAATTTCTTAAAATTCATTCTTTTAGAACCTGACATAAAAATAATTTCATATAACATATTCTTTTAAATCATTTCTTAATTTAACATTAAACTTCTAAAGAAAACATATTCCATATTTGTTGCATTTTCTTTTACAATATTTTTAAATCTTAAAATTCTCTAAACCAAGGTTGAATAATTATAAACTTGATTTTCAATACATAGTTAATTAATTTTGTTCACTTATTTATGCATAAATAATTTTGTAAATAAAAATGCACATAATTTTGTAAAATAAAAATGCAGAAATACTACACTTATGTAAATAGTATCCATTTTTCTTCTCCACCATTAACCACTCACCACTATTCATTAAGTGTTATTGACAGGTTCTTTACCTACAACTTAAATATACTTAAATTAACTTTTGTTCAACAAGTAAGAAGTTAAACTCGCAACACATCATTGAAAACATTTAATAAAACATGCATGAACATTTTATGCTTGCTTATCGATTTGTTTTATGCCTAATTATTTAAGATTTAACTTATCTTACTGATTGGGCCTGAGTGATAGTACCGACTACGCGTGATCTTGGGGAAGTTAGGTTTGCAAGATCCCCAACGATATCAAAATCAAAAACCATAACAAATTGAGTCAAGGCCTCCCCACTAGTCGAGAGGTTGGTACAACACCTTTAACTTGTATTATTTGTTCACTTATCTTATTATGTATATGCAGTTGACACGTTATTACAAAGCATCACAAATATATAAATCATGAATCATAAGCTTGTTTACTAAAGGTGAGTAAGCAGTATTATTTAATACAATATACCTTACTTATTGCACATGACAAAATCATAACATAACAATACATGACACAACTTAAACCTAACAAATCGTACCCATAACATAACACACTATATTATATCATGACATGACTTAACATGATACAACAAATTATACATAACATAGCATAACTTATCATTGATCATGCATTTCATAATTTATATGAAAACGTGTAAAATATTTTACTTTAAAACTATTCATGCTATAGGCGAGATCCTACTTACCTAGATTCCAAGCTAAGTAGGCCTAGTTGATCTTGGTAGTTCTATAGTGCAGGCAGTTTCCTCAAAAACTAGGTCTAGTTGATCTTGCTAGTTTTAAAAATGTTTCTTGGAGATTTAAATTGCTAGAAATATCATTACGGACTCTGTTACTCCAGTCTACATTGGGCATAATTGTATTTGATGTCTAAACAAGTAGGAGGTGGTCTTCGATCGTCGATCGGAGGTCGAGATCACAAAACCTAAGGTCCATTAGAGCCTGGCCACCTACAGTAGCTCCGGTGGTTGGTTGATAGTGGCGCTTCTGGTCCTAGCTATTTTGGACCTCCTGAGCATATTAGTGATGTCAATTATGCCTAAATTGGCCTCTAGAATAGCAGATCGAGATTGGAATTTTCAAGAAAATTTGCTAATATGGACAGCAGCTCTTCGATAGCTATGGCGTGAAATTGGACTAAGGGTTTCCATCCTTGAGCTCTTCTGAATGTTTTGTAGGTGGTAGTATGTCTCAGCTCAATTGTAACAGCGAACCCAAGCCTACCATAGTGGTGACATTTCATCATCTTCCCAAAGGTTTTTTAAGCAATTGAGGGAGGTGAAACCTTCCTCGTGAGGTTTTGAAACGTTCAGTGTTGTCATTTTGACTTATCATCACCAAAAACAGCTACAAATGCTCACGATGATGGTGACGGTGCTCCTTGTTTTTTGACAAGAAGCTGCTAAAATTTCTCGAGGGCTTTTCATCCTCGTGGCCTTCTGATTTAGCTAATGTCGGTGGTGTAGCTCACTATTGTCGAAGACAACAAGATTAGACGGCCGCTAAGTGTTGGAAATCGAGCATCTTCCATGAGTTTCTCTAGCTAAAAATCAACCCATGAAATTGGTTCCATTTTCTTTTTCTCGTTCATCTGAATCTTTAGACACCAAAACCACATTGATTGGTGTTCAGACGGTGAAGAAATTATGACAAAAAAAATGGTTTTTCTATTCCTTTTTTTGGCGATTACAGGCTGCTCTGACGACATCACAGTCGGCAAGAAACGACATTGGAACTAACTTGTCACGATCTATCCATTGGTACAAGGGGTGTCATAAATAAACTTCAGAATTTACAATAGAGTTGGAGGAAAGAGAGAGCATAGAGAAAAATTAAAGAGAGAGAGTGGCTAATTTTTGATTGGTCTAATTTTTTTTTATTCACTTGTATTTATAGACATTGTTATGGTCTTCACAATCTAAACTATGTCGCAGTTGGATTGATCAAACTTTTGATTTGTAAACTTTGAAATTTAGTAAAATAATGTAATATTCTTGCTCTTTCTAAACATAGATAAATAAATATAATTTTCTTACTACATTATTGTCTCATTAAAATATCCACTGTTATAAAATCATTTTTTTTATGAATCGAAGCTTATTTTCTAGATTTCGTGATTTTATTCTGAAATACTAAATCTTGACACTTTCGTGTCCAAAATTAGTGATTAACCATGTTCACCATTTTTTCTAAGAATAATATTATGTATTCAAAAGCTTTGATCAAATATTAAAATTCAATTTATTTGATCAAAATAATGCTTAGTAAATTCTAAAATATTGAAATACTAACTGGCAAATAAAACATATTTTTTTCATTATAATTTTCTTCTTTTATCAGCTATATTTTCATACTTAATATGAAAGCATTTTTAACCTTCTAGTTCTATCATAAAAAGATTAGTCGTAATTTATAAAAAATTCATAAATTAAATTGGCTATTTGTAAGTTAATTTTAATTCAAATTTCAAACTTACCACAATTTTATACCTTATGGGTATAACCCAAACTATTTATTATAAAAAAGCCATTTATGGGTCCATATCCAATCTATGAATTTTCTTAATCACAATATAGATTGGAAAGTAATCCATTTGTGATATTGTATTAAGGCTCGTAAAATGTTTGCAAACTCCATTAACATTTTTATTATTATTATTACTATTACTATTATTATTATTATTATTATTATTATTATTAATTTTCACATAATTATTTACACTTGTAAATATCTAACTGAGCACATATAGGATATTGTAAATTATCAAATTTTCAATAATCCTTATGACTTCGAAAATTCTTATCATGCTTTATGATCTCATTAAAATGGAGATCGACCTTGCATTGATAAGTTTTATGCTCACCATTCCTAAATTATGGTGTTGAGCAGTTGATCACTATTGATCTAAATTTTTCTTGCTAAACGATCGTTATGTAGGAATTCTGTATTATCATACTAAGTCAGAAATCTCTTTTTATCAATTAATCTCAATTTAAATATTCTAATTAAGATTATTATAAAGACCACTATTTTGGCCCATATGTGGAATTATTGAATTATAAGATCATAGTTTAGTACATTGAGTAATTATTTTTAATTATCTGAGTGTATTATCGTGACATCATATTTGCTATATGTTTCATACAAAGAGCACATAATTGTGCATTCATAATATTATCTATTACTAAAATCTTTAAATTATTAAGGTTTTCTAAATGTGCGTTAATTAGGAAAATTCATGATTACAAATCGTGATTTAAGTTATGATTTAAGCTTGCACATTTTCCAAACATTACAGGGGGTTTCCAACCCTGACCTGAATTCTCACAGCTTCTCATAACGCTCCATGGTACTATGTATTACTGAATTTATTTTAATTATAGAGTCATAGAATGTTAGATATAATTCCACGAATTTTAACCCATACAGAGTTTTTTGGGTTTTCTTAGTAAACCTTGACTTAATTACATGAATTCTTTCTAGTGCAATCGTTCGTGTGAAAGATCTGCTCAAACCATTAAGAATAAATTTGACCTGTCATTAACCATTTACTTAAATCTTGTGTCCCCTTATAAGCATTTCTCATAATTCTTATAGAAATTTTGTGTTTATAAATTCTAAACTTATACTTTCTGATCAACTTAATGGCGTAGCTATGAAAAAATAAAATCCTTAATTAATTAAGCTTATTAATTACTAGATTTTTTAGGTCATTACAAGCAGAGACTGACACGTGTCTCATCACAGAAAACTCGTAGTTTAAGATCTTTCCTTGATATCCCTTGAAATATTGAGAAAGAAGGAGGTAAATGTTGGCGGATTTTCTATCAAGTCAGTAGCAACTCAACACGTGTTACTCTTGGTTGATTAATAACCGATACTTGATCATGAAAAGCAAACGATTAAGAATTATGACTTTCGAAGATGAAGCCGGAGAACTCCAATGGCTTGAGAAAAGAGGTCAACCTTCATATCGAGGTAAGATACCTCCTCGAGAAGAAGGTCAAATTTGCTCGAAATGAGGAAGGTAATATAGCTTCGGCCTAACCATTTAGAAGTTTACATGTGCCTATGTATCAAGAAAACCACTCGCAATATGACACATGTCCCTTAACACGTTGGATAGTAAAATGTACGTGAATATGCACAAATCACGAAGATAAAGACAAAAAAGAAGAATAAAGAAAACTCCATCTAGGCCTTTTGCAAGAAAAGAAAATTGGAAGGAGCTCTAAGCCCAAAAAAGAATATGATGTATCAAGGGTTTAATAATTATCCAAACAATCATCAAATCAAGGATATTGAACCCACGAAGAAAGGACCTTCTTCTGATTTCTCTAGACTATTCCTATTATTCTCTTCTCTATGCTCTAAAAATATCTTCATTACTGTTTGGCTAAGATTCGGAGTGTCTCTGCAGATCAAGTGGCAATGAATAGGAAGTGGCAAAGCACCAGATGTTTTACTGGAAAGGAGCAAGCATGAGGGGATTGATGTTTGGAAATTCACTCCAACGGATTATAGAAGCTGATTCTCCTTCTTCATGATAGTAGGGACTTGTAAGATCTGGAGATCCTCCAGAAATGAAACAGGCTGATCAGCATAGACCTCTCTGAACTTCTGGACAAGACTTACTAGGGCTTTTTTCTTCACCTTATACACACTACTTTACTTCCAGCTTATTCCCAATCAAAGTTGCTTGCTTATAGGAGAAGCTACGTGCATAGTTGGCTTGTTGAGGGATAGAAAAGTATCCAGAAAGCACATCAACAACCATGATATAGACATCCTCTCACCTAATGCCCGCTTCTAAGGCTTAAAAAAATGAATTAAATGAGTGGAGTTCACCATACTTGAGAGTTTGCTTATCAAATAAATCTATGATGGTAAAGGAGGAAAATGGATACTTAATTTGAAGTGAGTAAACAAAAATTCCGTACTCAATCCCATCAATACATATAGAATTATGTGAAAAGCTGCATTCGATGACTGTCGTGTGTTTGGCTTGGATGTTTTTGTTTTGAAGATCAATTTTAGGGAAGAGCCACTATTGTATCAGTCAGATGAGCCAACTTTGATGGAGTGTGTTTTGAGAGTATTAAAAAGTAGCGTTGCTCTATTTTGTGTCCTTGTGGAACTAAATGCACATGCATACTATCTAATTTCCGTGCATAGTTTTTCCTCGATTCTTAGTAGAATATAATGATTTGATTGATTATTATCTATAATGAATTGATTATATTTCAAACTCTTTATCTGTATGAAGTATGAACTTGATATGTGCTGTTTGTTTGGTCGAAGGAACTTTATCTGTATGAAGGATACATCTCCTAGACAATAAAATATGTTGACAGGAGGAGGAACATATTTACAAGTTATATCATCCGCAAATGCCTGAATCAAAAGACTTTCTTGAAACCAATTATAGATTTTATAGATTCTACAGTAGGGAAATATGACAATATGACATGTCCTATATGTTCAAGCTGAAGTGCTCAACCCTATCATGGAAAGAAAACAAATCTTTAAGGCTAAACTGCAACCCATTTTGCCTGTGTTTTAACACAGAACAACTTAAATTGCAGTTTTGGATCTTAGTCAACTTATGGTTATACTTTGATAACAAGTCACATAAAATTAAACTACAATTATGGAATGTACAAACAGTCCATGATCAAATTTCCTCCCGAAGCCACTAAACAAGCAGTTGCAATTTTCGGTGAAATGACCGCTGCATACTTTTAAAGAAAGATTCTCTAGCTGTGGCACTTTCCAACACCGGAACCCAACTCAATGATGGAGCACCCTTTTAGGAGATCAGCATTATTCGAGAGGTAATCATTCAAAAGCATAGCTCCAGGCCACACCAATTGCCCAGTCAGATCAAAATCAGCTGTGTAGAAGGTGGTGACTCCCATGTTAGAAAATGTACGAAAGCAAGAAAAAAAAAAAACAAAAAGAAGGTCCTTTTTACGATAAATTCCTTTAAGCATCGGCATATTTTTCTATTAAATCATTCAGAGAATGGAAGAGATTTTCACTACAAATTACAAAAAAAATTAAGAAACTCGTAGGTACTTTCTTTTTTCTTCCGCCATCATTATAGATGAAAGCTTAAAAGCAAGACAGTATAATGATTGCTGAACAACAGGTTAAGTATGAAAATCTACCCCAACACTCCCAGAAAGATCAAATACCCCGATGGTTAGCTCTTCAGCCATTGGAAAGAAACCAAATGTTCATGATACCCCGCCATTTTTATGTTCGAAGCATAAGGCAAAGCCAGCAAAATATTTGATTTGACTCATCCATTTCAAGATTGAATCTTTACATGTGTTTGTAGGGCACATCATCCAAAATTTAAAAGCCATTTGAAATAACATTCTGTTTCGAATCTACAATCCCACTAGGCATAGCAATAGTGATGTTCCATATCTATCGTCACATTCGCTAAAACCCATTTCATGTAAGAGTTAACTTTTTCTCTATCTGGAGCCTAAGCATTTCTTAAGGCGGGTTCCTTTTAACTTCAGGCAATTCTTCTACTGATTATTGTAGTGCAAGGAAGACTTATTTAAATAAATGACTGAATAAGCAGATTTCTTCTTCATATATAAACTTCAGTTTATACCCTTTTTACGAATAGAAACATTAAGCAAAAGATAAATGTGATATGGCCAGCTGTAACAAAGAAACTTACTAGAAGCAGATCGGGGACATGGGAGCTCAATAACTTCAGACCCAAATGTGAATTTGGTCAACTTGTAACTGAAACAGTTCGAAGAAAAAAACATTCTCTTTATTGTTCTTGTATTTAGAACCTCTCAAAACAAATTGAGAGAGAACAAAAATAAAGAAAGAAAGAAAGTAAAAAAGAATTATTCGTATTTGTCGGAGCAAACTATGGCCTTATTTATTTTTGTTCTCATAATTTTAAAAATATTTTAGCACATTTTTCGAGACAAAAATTTTATAAAACATTCTTAGTATAATTTTCAAAAAATTTTCACTTTTTAAATAAAAATATTTTTACTTATTTTAAAAACAAATACTAAACGGCTCTTATGTCTCCCCGTCCTTCTTCTTCTTCTGTTCCCATGTTTTTTTTTACCCCCTTTTTATTTCGGGATTTGCCTTACTGTGTTGTTGGGTTGTGAACTTCTCTCTTTCTTGGACTCTTGTTCGAGAATTTCAGAGAGCTTCGTATTCGAATGGTTTAGTTCCATAGGCTCTCGGGTAGTCCAATCCAAAGGTCATTTGGGCTGGTTTAGTCTAAGGCCATCTCCGTAAACTTATTTATCCCAAACAGGCTTCCGGAACCATAAGGGATAGTTTAGACATGAAACGTAATTGACGAGAACGAGAAAATATTAGATTTTTGAACTTTTTCAAGTAAACAAATAAGGTTTTGAATATATTTATAGTAAATAACAGATTTGTGATATAAATAATTATAAAATATAGTTAAAACTGAAACTTTTGAATTGACATATGAGAGCTTTAAGTTTATTTTTTCTGATCATTGTAGTATGTGAGAACTTTATACTGTAGCAATCAAAATTGTTATTAGAACTAATCTTGTCAAACATCTTTTTAATTATTATGTAGACAAAAATTATTCATACTGTAAATAATAAGATAAATAAATTATTTGCACCTTATTTATATTCACACGTTAAACAAATTTTTTACCTAGTAAAATCTATTATTTACTACACATATTTTTAAACCTCCTATTTACTTATAATTACAAATGTAAAGGTTTCCATAAAATAAATATATGCAGTAATTATTAATTTTAATCATTAAATAAATATTATGATGTGTGGAAATATTTTTTTAAGGGGAATTTCGTTTAACTAAACAAAGGATACAAGTTCTCATTTCGCATAATTTTTCTATCGTTCTTCCTTTTTTGTGTGTGTGTGTGCTTTTTTTTTTTTTTTGGCTTTTTTTGTGTTTTTATTGTATTTTTGTATTTTGTAAGTATTTTAAGATAATGGAATAAAAAGTGGGAGAAAAACAAGGACTTAGGCGCTTAAAAAATCACATTTCCACATTATCCCATCTTGTCAAACACTGTGGCACAAGTTTCGGGCATTGCAGCTTGCAAAACTAGGCGAAACAGGCCAAAAACTAAAGACCAAGCGCCTGCAACCATGGAAATAGGCATTGCAGTGCCCAAAAACTTAGTTAGTTGCATATATCGTGGCAACAAACAACCTTTGGACGAGTTTTACATAGGTTGTAGCACCCTTGATCAAGCCGCAACGCGAGATTTCAACTGTCTATACAAAATTTGGTAAAAAAAAATCCCCAAACCTTCATGTTTCAACCCTAACATTACAAGTCTATAAATACCTTATTCCAAAAACACAACTACGTTCCTGACTCAAAGTTTAAAAGAGCTTTTGGTAGACATCTTTTGGCATAAAAAGGAGAGAGAAGACCCGATGAAGGAGAATAAGATGACAAAGTCGGGAGACAAAGACATTCATCATCTTCAACATTAGTTTTTCTTTTTATCTTTTTTCTTATTTCATGTCCAAGAATATTATTGTGGTTTTATTTTATTTTTCCATGAACTAATTTTATTTTTTGAAAAGCAAGATGTAGCCTATGTTAGATACTAGTCTTTTGTTGTTTAATTATTTGGAATATATTTTCCTTTATATTCAAAATAATTTAGCTAGGATTTACGATTTAAGGATAATATAACCTAGGATTTTATAGTGTTTGGGAGACCTATAATTCCTTTGTAGCCATTTCAAAAGAACCATAAATCTTAATAAATTTTTAATATATAAAATATCAAAATTAGTTATTAGGAATATTTTTGCTCGACACTCGGGAGAGGGAGTTGAATAAATTAGGGTTCTTAGTTAATACACTGGAAAAATTAATTAAAAATAAGTTGACAATAAAAATAGCAAGAGGAAAGAATTTTGCAATAAATTTTTAGGCCATCTCCTCTAAAGTAGTAATGGTTCTCGGTTACAAAGATTACCCTGTCCCTAAGGGAGAAAGGAAACAATCATAGCCTTATGGTGTCCTCCGTAACACCATTCATCTTCACCGTATCACATATTTCCAAGAATGTGGCCAAGTGGACATTAGGGTCTTCAAGCAGGGCTCCTCCGAATTGGTTTTGTTAAACCATACTTATTAGTGTCAGCTTTAGCTCAAAATTGTTGGCGTTAATGGTTTGGCGCCTAATCTCCGAGTAGTTTTCATTGACTATTGGCTTGTTATAGCCTCTGATTGCTTATTGTTGTTAGTTGTTCATAGCCGCCATTGGTGTAAAATCTAAGAAAATTCATTAGTTAAAATCAAGAATTTAATTAAGATTTAAACAATGAATTTTGGTTGCAAATTTCATATTTTCTAATTATGAAATTATGTGATGAGGATGTAATGAAAATTTCATGTGCATTTCTTTTATGTACAATTCTCCAAAATTTTTCAAGTGCTTTAAGAGACAAATTTAAATTCAATTACCTTATGATAAATTCCAATTATATGACCAAAAAAATCCATAAAATAAATATGGAAAATAAGATTAAAATATTATGCCAAAGTCATAAGTAGTGTAAAACATGATAGTATACCAGTCAGTTGTGTTGTATATATATCTATATAAGCAGTCCACCCAATGATAATATTCAGTATAAAAGGTCACTTAGAGCAGTCTAGTTAACAATACAGTGTTAATATATAGAATTAGTTTCCACACAAATAGAGAAACTATTGTTAATAGAACTTAAATAATAAGAGTACACAATATATAGAGATATTTTTATATTGATAGAGAAAATATCTCCTCCAAACTATACTGTCAAAACAAGAAAAAGACAATGTTGGTTGAAATTAGACTGCTAAAGGAAACACCATTAATAAAAGGTACTTTGATCTTATCTTGATGGATCTTAAAATTTAGCAAAACAATCAATTAATTCCCTTATGAAATCCGGGTTCATTATGGGGTTTCTATGCAAAATTTTTCTTGCAAATTAGTCCTCCAAATCAAGTTCTATAAATACTAGGGTTACTTCAAAAATTCACTTTTTTCTTTTCTTCCAAGAAATATTCATGAAACAAAAATCTCTTCCTTCACCTCTCTCTCAAAACTGATCCCTTAAGGATAATTTTTCCCAAAGTTTTTGTCGTTTCAAGCCTCAAAATCATCATTTGAAGCAATCTAAAGAGTGGTAGAATTGATCCAAGGTGATTTTAATATAAAAATTCAAACTTTTTAAATGAGTTTTTTAGCCAAAGTTTGGAGTTATGCTAGAAATTCATTTTCTATGTTTTATTTTTTGAGATTAAGAAGTTTTAGAGGACTTTGACACCAAGGAAAGTCGTCCAACATCATGGAAACACTAGTTATAAACCATACTCTTTAATGTAAAGTTTGTGTTTTTTTTTTTTTTTATGGGTTGTAAATGTTAATTTTTGGACTCAGCATGTAAAGGAATTTTATGGCATGATTTATTTACATGATGCATGGCTCTGGATGTGATGATTGAGCATAGATTAGCTGGTTTTATTCAAAGGCTTAATTTTATTACAAAAGTGTTACAACACATTAAAAAAAATAAAAATAAACTAGTTTTGAAAAGTCTTGAGTTTAAAGATACTTAGAGATGGATTTGGTTTCTGAGCTTAACATGTAATTTTATGAAAAACGTTGAGATAAACATTTTTCATGAAGAAAGTTTCCCTGAAATATAACCAGTCCTAGCCAAAAATGTCATTTTTCAAAACTATATCTTTTAGAAAAATAACATGAAGTCCCTAGAAATGATTGATTTTGAAAAAAAGTTGAAACATGAAAGTTATAGATCTTCTAAAACTGTCAACTCTTGTGAAATAACTTTTTTATTAATTCAGCACCGATTTTAAGTCACGAATTTTGAAAGATTTTACTATAAAATTTTTTTAAAAGGTAAAAATGAGAAAATGTTATTAAACTATTTGAATCTACCCTTGACCTTTGAAATGCTTTAATCCTTGTTGAAACCTGCACCAACAGTGTCAAACGGTTTGTTTTGGTGACAAAGGCAAAATCTCAAAATTTTCTTGTTTGGGATCAAAATTGTATTTTCACTACACAGTTAGGTTCGATTCACTGCTTTGAGCAGAAAATCATTCCAAGATTATTTCCAAAGAGTTTGAAAATTTTTCAAGACCTGATAGGGGCAAAAATATCGACATTTTTGAATTTGGGTCAAAACTATAAAGATAAGAAAAACTGTAATTTTTCTCACTGCATAGACAAATTTATTGGATTTTTTAGGTAGCAAACAATCACAAAATTTTTTCCAAATGTTTGTTGATTTTTAAAGACTCGCTGAGAGAAAAAACATTATTTTTACACAAAGGGTCAAACGGGACCAAGCTTACCTATTAAGCTCAAAGTTTTAAAACAAGATGTGATTCTTGTCATACAAAGTTCAAAGCCATTGATCAACATGTTTGCTAGCTTGAAATTACCTAAGCTAAATGGTGTAGAATTATGCCATTAACGTATACACGAACTAATAGTCAAGTGTCACATTAGTAGGACACAAAGCCAACTAACCAAAGAAAAAAGAATTTAGAGGAGTATTAATGCGAGGTTCAAATAAGTCCCAAACTTCACCTACAACATGAAATAATTAATTTATATGCCTTATTAGTGAATGCTCTATAATTGCAATGTTATGTATACTATCTATAATACTAAGTCATTGCATAAAGCATGTTCATTAAAATTACAAAGTTGGTAATCTAGACCCCAAGGTTAAGGAAAGATAAGATTATAAAGTGACGTACCAACCTGCACTCAGGTAAGGTATATAAGCCTCTCGACCCAAAAGGAGCATCAAGATGCGAACATTGTGAAAAACAATCACATGCACTTAGTACGATCACTTAAGCCCAAAATAAAAGATAAAGATATTCATAAGCAAGCAAAAATGAGGTCATGCATTGTATTACTATTTTATTCATGTAAATGTTTTGTGAAATGCATTTGGATTTGCTAAGTGAAAGCTCATCTAGGTCCTTTATGTTGTAAAAAATCCTACCAAGAGGCCGATATGATAAGTGATGAACTGGGGGCAGTGGTAGGACAAATACAATGATTGGGCTAGTGATGAACCCTTGAGTGACTCCAGTGAAGAGGAGGAGGAGGACCCTATGAAGGATCCTATTGACAATGATGTATCCAATGTGGATTTATAGTAGCAATGGAGCAGCAACTCAACACCTTCCTTTTGGGTTATATGTTGTGTTTGATGATATGGATATGTAAATCCTTATTTTGACTTTTGTGGTAGGTGACTAGCATACTCAGTCATGTGATAACCCCTTTTGACTATGTATTTATGTACCCTTGGTAAGCGATGCCACTCTTGACAGTGCTGATCATGTCTGTTCTGCAATGATGATAGCTACCAGTAGATATGATCATGTATATATTTTGGTCATGTAAATTTAAGATGCTAGTCACACCCAACGTATGAGAATATATCTTAACAAGATATGTACTAAAAGCATGATATATGAAATGACAAGATGTGAATATGTTATGTTTCATACTAAGAGCTCAAAAATGAATGTTTTATTTATGTTCTTCCAAAAACATGTGTTTACATATTTTACCATTTTACAATAAGGTTGTTTTTCGGCCATGGTATGATCGAGAGTTCAGGCGGCTAGATTATTGCCAAATCCTGAACTCATGAACCTCATCACCAATTTGCAAGAAAGATTCCAAGCTCTGGAACAAGAAATTCAAAGCCTTCAAGAGCAACTAGCTCATAAGAATTGAGTACCACCAGTACAAGAAAACCTTCCTTCAGTAGCTCCACCAGCATCGCAAGCGGACCTAGTAGCACCTGTAGTTCCTACTGCTCCTGTTGCACTATTAATCCAAGCTATAGACTTTTATGAGAAATTTCGACGAGTGAAGGCACTAGAATTCGATGGTTGCACTAACACCTTAGAGGCAGATGATTGGCTCTCCGGCATCAAAAGGGTCTTAAAGTTCATGGGGCTTAGTGATTAGGGAAAAGTATTATGTGCATCCTTTTCTCTCATAAAGGATGCAAGGAGGTGGTGAGAGTATGTTGAGCAAAAAGGGAATGTGGAAGAAATGACCAAAAATAATTTTGTGGAAGAATTCAAGAAGCAATATTTTAATGCGGAGACCATGATAGCTCAACAGGTTGAGTTTGGCAACTTTTGGTAAGGTAGCTTGTCTCTTACTGATGTAGTTAAGAGATTTAATCAACTAGCTCATCTCTGCCTCGATTTGGTGCCCACGGATAGGGAAAGGATAAGAAGGCTATTGGTGATGTTCTATATGGATATTTCAATGATCGTTGATAGCAGAGGTGAGGCACCCAAGTCCATGGAAGATTGTATCAAGTGAGCAAGTACAAAATCCTCCATAATAAGGAACAAAGGGCTAAGATTATAAAGCTTAGAAGGAAGAAAAGGCTCGAGCAAAGCAGAGTCAAGCCCCTCTGACCAAGGGTCAAGCCAGCAACCCTGGATAGAATCAAAGCAACCAATCTAGTCGCAACAACAACAATAGTAGCAACAATAAAAGGAAAGGAAATCCTAACAAACAACGGAACCTAAAGAACTAACCCCAAAAGAGGAGCAATGATGAAGGAATTAGTCACCCTACATGTAACCAATGTAGTAATAAACATCCAAGAGAACATAGGGCAGGTACCAACAGCTGTTATATCTATGGCAAGGAAGGATACTATGCTAAGAATTGTTACTCTCAACCCTTAGAGCCAGTCCAATTAGACCCTATACAACCAGAACGAGTAGCAATCTCCAAGAACCCAACTTTATGCAGTCTAGGCTTAGATTGATGGCCCTAAGATCAGCCAAGGATGATTTGAAGATACAAAAATCTAGGGACGAATCTACGCATATACAAGGAATGAGGCCGAGGTAGGAACCTCTACTATGGTGACAGGTTAGCTTCTTGTAGCCAAAATTGATGCATATGTTTTATTTAACTCTGGAGCAACACATTCATTTGCATCACTTAAGTTTGCTAGACAGTTGGGTGTAGAATGGGATGAAATAGACCAAACCTTTAGGACTGCACTCCCCTCTAAGGAAATGTTGACTTCTAATCATTAGATATGTGATGTACCAGTCATCATTTGAAATCGAGTTAATGTCTGACACTGCTCTAATTTTTAAGGCACTTTACCAGATGGCCCGAAGTGAACTTAAGGAGCTTCAAGTATAGTTACAACAACTGCTAGAAAAAGGATTCATCCGTCAAAGTCATTCCTCATGGGAAGCACCTGTGCTAGTCGTCAAAAACAAGGATGGAACCATCTACATGTGTATTGGTTATAAAGAATAAAAAAAAGTCACGATTAAGAACAAGTATCCTTTACATAAGATCGATGATTTTTTTGACCAACTAAAGGGAGCAGCAATGTTCTTGAAGATTAACCTATGCTTCAGCTATCATGAACTCAAGATCAAGGAGGGAGACATTCGAAAGATAGATTTTCGAACGTGATATAGACATCACAAGTTTTGTGTCATGCTATTTGGCTTATCTAACACCCCAGCAGTGTTCATGGACTTGATGAATAAAGTCTTTAAGGAATATCTCAAAAAGTTTGTCATTGTCTTTATTGATGATATTTTTTTTCTACTCTAAGAACCAACAAGAACATGAGGAGCACTTATGGATTGCACTCTAGTTGTTACAGGGACATCAACTATATGCCAAGTTTTCAAACATTGAATTTTGGCCAAAAAAGGTTCACTTTCTAGGTCATGTGGTATCACAAGAAGGTGTTGCAATAGATCCTACTAAGGTGGAGGCTATAAGTAAGTGGCCTACCCAAAAGAGCATTATAGAAATAAGAAGTTTTCTAGGCTTAGCAGGCTACTATCAATATTTTGTAAAAGGATTCTCCAGGCTTGCAACACCACTTATATCTCTTTCTCGAAAGGGAAAGAAATATGAGTGGACCACAAAATGTGAAGAAAGTTTTCAAGAGCTAAAAAGAAGACGAGCACACCTGTTCTGACCATCTTAGATCCTAATGGAGAAAATTTTGTGATCTACAATGATGCATCAAAAATGGGACTAGGAGCAATCTTGATGCAGGACAAAAAGGTGATAGCATATGCATTGCGTCAATTAATAAAATATCACAAAAGGAACTACCTAGCTCATGATTTAGAGCTTGTAGTGGTAGTTTTTGCACTAAAGATTTGGTGACACTACCTATTGGAGCCAATTGTAAGACCTTACTTAAAAGGAGCTTAACATGCGAAAACATAGATGGCTTGAGCTGGTCAAGGATTATGGTTGCAAAATCTTGTACCACCCAAGCAAAGCCAATAGGGTAGTCAATACTTTTAGCCAAAAGACATCATCCATCCTTATGAAGATTAGACCAATATCCAAGCCCCTCTAGGAAAATATTGAGAAAGCAGGAATTTGAGTTGATCATTGGAGGATTAGTCATGTTATCCTTCCAACCGATCATTCTTGAAAATATGAGAGAACATCAAGAAGTTGATTCTTACTTACTCAAGGTTAAGAATGATGTTTTAGGAGGAAAGGAGTCAAAATTCAACCTCTAATGATGGCATATTTTACCACAAGGTAGATTGTTCGTTCTCAACTAGGAAGGATTAAAAATATAGATATTAGAATAGGCTCATGGAACATCGTATTTTGTTTATCTTGGAGCAACAAAGATGTATAAGGATTTGAAAGAAAGTTTCTAGTGGTCTAGAATAAAGAATGATGTCGTGGAATTCATCAATAAATACCTCACTTGTTAGAAGGTGAAAACTAAACACCAACATCCTATAAGAGAATTGTAGAAAATCAAGATTCCAAAATGGAAAAGGGACCAGATGACCATGGATTTTGTAGTAGGATTGCCCAAAACCATTGATGGTAATGATGCAATCTGGGTAATTGTGGAATGATTAACCAAATCAGCCTACTTTTTGCTTATTAAGTTAGGAAATTCTATCGAATAGTTTGTCAAGCTTTATGTTGCTTAGATAGTTGGATACCACGGAGTTCCAAAGTCCATCATTTCTGGTCGTGATGGCCACTTCACATCTAAGTTTTGGAAAAGCATGCACCAAGCAATAGGTATGATGCTCACTTTCAGCATGACATTTCACCCGCAAACAAATGGATCATTTGAGAGAACCATCCAGACATTGGAGGATATGTTGAGGACATGTGTTGTGGATTTTAAGGGAATATGGGACAAGAAACTTCTGTTGATAGAGTTCTTGTACAATAACAGCTGCTATGACTCGATTGGTATGGCACCATATGAAGCTCTTCATGGAAGCAAATGTAGATCCCCAGTTCATTGGTATGAAACTAGGGAGAAGATTTTTTCATCTACAGATTTCATCCAAAAGACCACGGAAGACGTAAATGTTAGATGTGTGTGCCCTAAGGAGTAAAAATGTAATAAGTTTTTGGAGACATTTTTATCAATAAAGAATTCATTTATTATTTATATACCAAATCTTGTCCTCTTTACGTTCATATTAGTTGAATGTGTATTAAGCAAACAATAGTCTGAGACTGTCGGTTTAAACCTTTAAAAATTGGGCACATGATGGACAGATTATGCGGAAGACACGATTCTTAAGGTGACGGTCTAAATCATAAGATCTGCAATCGAGGGAATAAAGTTGGGTACTTTATTCATGTAAAGATTGTTATGTTGTCTCCCTATTGGGAGATAGTTTGTCTTAACCATCAAAGGTGAACTCCGTAAATAGAAACATTGGCACATTGTCATAAGTGACGATGTATTAAATCAAGACATAAAGTGAATTGATTTAGACTAATAATTTTATCTCGGCAAATCGATTCACTTTAGACAATCATTTGTATTGTATCTTAATCCTGAGATGAATAGTAGGCCTGTTGTCTTGACTTGTATCTTTTGATGTACTAAAGGATGGCACCCACATTTTAATAGTGGTATGCATGCCAATACGTTGGAGGTATGACTCTTGATAGCGTAGACCTATTATTCATAGATATGAAATCCATAGCTCCTCTTTAGGAGTAATGATATCCTCTTATATGCCTTATCCTGTAATTGAAAAACTGAAGCGCTCAACCATTTGGATACATAGGTGTAACCAAATTGTATACCATCTTTAGATAATAAGTTTTTCGATGGTGAGATAATAGAATGTGAGATAAAAATAATCAGGAAGGTAAGACAAAACTTGTCCTTAAGCTGATTATAGATAATCCTATGGAGATACGATACACTATGATATGTCATGGAGACTTAGCTATACGGGCTTCGTAATTCTATAGAGTGTGAGAGTGCAGCTTCAAGCTTTTAGTGGAGTAGCATTGGAGTTGATAATTATGAAATGTATATCTAGGATATTAGGTTTCATAATAATCGAGAGCCTAAACTATATAGGTCCATTAGGTCCCTTTTGCTAGCTCACAAAATCTTGTAACGATACTACGTGTTTTTCTAATAATTGGTGACTTATGTCAAATTTATTAGATTGGTTGAAATTTGAAAGAATCAAATAATTCATTTCTGTTTATCGGTTGAATTAATATTGTGACAAAATTAATTCAAGATAAACTTGTTAAATTATTAGGATCGGATAATTCTTGTTTGTTTATTAGTTGATTTAATTTTGAATAGATTAAATCAAGATAAACTTGTAGAATTATTAGGAATCTATTTATTTTCCTAGAGATTATCTAGATAAAGTTATTTTAATTAGATAACTTCTCTATTGGATTATTTGAATTAAAATTGAGGCTTTATCCTATAGAATCTCGAGTGAAAAATAAAAGATTCGCTGAGATTTTTTTTTCGACAGTTCAGCATGCCGATCCTCAAGTTCAGCCTGTCGATGGGGCAAGTTCGGCCTACCAGTTAGGCAGATCGGCTTGCCTATGTGCAATAAAAAAATCACATATTTTTACGGGGATTTTATCAGATATTGATCCGAATTTGATTCTAATTTGAATTTTTGAGACCTTATCTGATAAGGACTGACCCGAGACCCAACCTCTATAAATAGGGAGTGAGTCTCATAAGTTATTTAGATCAATTGAGAGATTACGAGTAAAACTCTACTGGTGAGATTATGAAACTCCCTAAGAGCTCTTGTTCACAAATCATGAACACTAGCTTTAGGTTCTCTCAATTGGTTGGAAGGAGAGTCACCTGGAGGAAGAGCTGTATGTGTGAGCCCATACTCAGTCTGATCGTGGATAGGGAATAGCAAAGAAGACCAATTAGTTGAGGCTCTTTTGGAATGTTACTTCTCTTCACAAACTGTGGGAGTTCTTCGGCATTACGAGATTAGTAAGATCTGGTTAATTTATGCATATAGTATGTCAAACTTGTGTTTTGAAAAATACTCTATATAAATTTTTTTAAATTTTTGCTGTGTACTATTTTTTTAACAGTAAAGTTGATCTGTCAAAGAATGGAAACTACACATAGTCACCAAAAGAGGTATGTTCAAAAAGAAATAGGCCATTGGAATTACATGCTGGGGACTCGATTTCCTCAAAATAGCACCAATGAAGGGAGTCATGAGATTTGGAAAAAAAAGAAAGCTGAGCCCAACGTACATAAGACCATTCAAGATACTTAAGAAAGTAGGTAACGTAGCCTATAAGCTAGCTTTACCTTTCGAGTTAGCATCCATGCATGACATGTTTCACATGTCCATGCTGAAAACGTATGTACCGGATCCATCACATGTGTTGAATCACGAGCAAATTAAGGTACATGAAGATTTATCGTATGAGGAAAAGTAGGTACTAATTTTGGTGCAAGAGGAGAAAGTCTTAAAAAAAAGACAATACCTCTTGTCAAGGTATTATGGCAAAACCATGAGGTAAAAGAAGTAGAGGAGGACATGAAGAAAAGCTACCCAAAGTTATTTTAATTTTTCCAAGACGAATATTCTTAAGGGTTAGATTGTAAAATCTAAGAAAATTCAATAATTTAAATCAAGAGTTTAATTAAGATTTAAACAATAAATTTGGTTGCAAATTTCATATTTTGTAATTATGAAATTATGTGATGAGAATATATTGAGAATTTCATGTGCATTTCTTTTGTGCGCAATTCTTGATGAGTTAAGGTGAATTTTAGTATGTACAATTTTGTGAGTTAGAATACTTCAATATTTGTTAAGTGCCTTAAGAGACAAATTTAATGTCAATTCTGTTATATGACAAATATACACCATAAAGTAAATATTAAAAATACGAATAAAACATCATGCCAAAGTCATAAGCAATGTAAAAGATGACAGCATAGTAGATAGTTAAGTTGGTATAGATATTTCTGATAACAGTCCACCCAATGACAATTTTCAGTATAAAAAGTCACTTAGAGCAGTCTAATTAACAATATAGTATTAATATACAAATTAGTTTCCACACAGATAAAGGAACTACTGTTAATAGAAATTAAATAGTTTAAGTACACAGTACATAGAGATATATATTTTATACTGGAAAAGAAAATATCTCCTCCAAAGTACACTATCAGAAAAAGTTGTAGATCTTTCTAAAACTATCAACTCTTATGAAATAAGTTTTCCATCAATTTCACATCAATTTTTAGTTACGAATTTTGTAAGATTTTACCGTAAAATTTTTTAAAAAGTAAAAATGGGAAAACACTATTAAACTATCTTAATCTGCCCTTGACCTTTGAAATATTTTAATCCTTGTTAAAAGCTGTACCTAACAGTGTTAAATAATTAGCTTTGGTGACAAAGGCAAAAGGTCAAAATTTTCTTGTTTCGGATCAAAACTGTGAAAAACAATTAAATTTGTATTTTTCACTATATAGATAGGTTTTATTCACTGTTTTGAGCAACAAATCAACACAAGATTATTTCCAACGAGTATGAAATTTTTCAAGACTCGTTAGGGGCAATTGTCAAAATTTTTACAATTTGGGCCGAAACCTTAAAGATAAGAAGAACTGTATTTTTTTTCTCACTGCATAGGCACATTTACCACACTATTTTTGGGTAGAAAGCAATTACAAAATTTGTTCCAAAATTTTTGGTGATTTTTAAAGACACGTCGAGGCCAAAAACATTATTTTTAGAAAATGAGTCAAACGGATCCAAGCTTACCAATTAGCTCAAAGTTTCAAAACAAGAGATAATTCTCATCTTACAAAGTTCAAAGCCATTAATCAACATGTTAGCTAGCTTGAAATTATCTAGTTAAATAGTGTAAAATTACACTATTAACATAGACACAAACTAATAGTCAGGCATCACGTTAATAGAACACAAAGCCAACTAACCAAAGAAAAAGAAATTAAGAGGAGCATTAACGCGATGTTCAAATAAGTCTCAAACTTCATCTACGGTATGAAGTAATTGATTTTGTATGCTTTCTTAGTGAATGCTCCATAATTGCAAATGTTATGCATATTATCTGTAATACTAAGTCATTGCATAAACCATGTTCATTAAGATTATAAAGTTCGTACTCTAAACCCCAAGGTTAAGGAAAGATAAGATAAAATAAGATTATAAAGTGATGTACCAACCTCCACTCAGGTCAGGTATATAAGTCTTCCGACCCAAAGAGAGTATCAAGATAAGATCACGGTATCTAACGATCACGTGCACTCGGTATGATTACTTGGGCCTAAAATAAAAGATTAAGATATTCATAAGCAAGCATAAATAAGGTCATGCATTGCATTACAATTGTATTCTTGTAAATGTTTTGTGAGATATGTTTAGACTTGCTGAGCAAAGCTCATCTAGATCATACACGTTATAGGACATCCTGCCAATAGACCAGTATGATAAATGATGAGCTGGCGCAGCTATGGGACAAATGCATTGATCCGACTATGGATACCGTTGCACATTTTAATTCCACTTTTTGATGACTGTATATTTTATAATATGCTATAGTCTAGCAAGCAAGCTAGTACCGCTTTTGCATGATATTTACGTCAGTGGTTTGTAACTATAAGTAAATAAATGTTTTATAAATTATGGAAAGACTAAGTAATATAATTAAGTATTCTAGTTATGTTTATTTTTTAAAAATAAAAATCTGCATTGTTCACGAGTAAGATTAAGGTAAAATTAATAATAGAGCTTTAATTGATGGCTCGGAAAGCCACTTTGTTATAATTGGTTTATGTTCTTCCATCCTTTTGGCTGCCTTTATTTCTTGGTGTGTTCTCTTAATTTCCAGATTGCAAGAAACAAGGTCCAAGCTTCAAAACCTCTTCGTATAAACGACCTAAATATCTTCAAAAACAAAAGGAAGAAGAAAAGTTAAGAAAATAAAAATACATAATATAAGAAAATCCTAGATCAAGATTAAGATTAATTGGTAACAATATTAGTAAGAATAGGAAAAGACAATCCCCGATAACAGTGCCAAAAACTTGTTCGTGAAATTCTCGCGAGCATACGGTGTCAAGTTTTAGAGTAAAAGTGATGAGAAAGGTTGTCATACTCATAGGGATTGTTATTGAATTTTAACTCATTATTGTAATTAAAATAATCATAGGTTTATCTGAAAAATCAAAATAATAATACTTATAATAATATAATACTAATAATAAAATATTTCAAAACTAAAAAGAAACCAAGATGCAACTGGCAAGACAATCAATGGTATTAACTCTACAGTTTGATTTCACCTAGCCGTAAACTATGCCTTTTTACTGTCAATTTATTTTTAATTAATTTTTCCAGTTTATTAGCCAAGAACTATAATTGACTTCAACCTCCATTCTCAAGTGCCAAATTCTAAATATTAAATCATCCAATTCATGGCCAGTAAATCAAAAACATTAAGACCTAGAAAACATAAATAAACTGATAGAAAATATATTAAAAATAATTAAACAATAAAAGACACGGTATCTAGCATGGGCTACATCTAGCCTCCAAAAAAATTAGTTCATGATGGAATAAAATAAAGCACAAATATTTTTTTAAACATGAACAAAAACTAGTTTGAAGATGTTGAACACTCCCGTCTCTTGACTTCGCAATCTTCTTCTTCTGTACCAATTCTTCTTTCTGACTTATTTTGCCTTCAAAAGCCTGCCAAAAGGTCTTCCAAAAGTCTCTCTAAAATTCCCTAATGAACCCTAAAAAGTCATATTTATAGATTTTGAATAAGTCGAGAAATTGATGAAAATTCAGAATTTTTTGGAATTTTTTTCGGCCATGACACTCTCTACAGCGTTATATTTGGGCGCTGAAGTGCTCATCTCTCTGGAACAATACGGAGAAGATAGGCGCATGGATGGAAACGTTGAAGCGTCAAATACAGGATCCAGCATGGGCTAATGGTGCACTGACGCTGGGCCTCACACGATTCACATGCTTGCGCTCGGAGGTGAATGCCACACACACATTGATGGCTTTGGGAGCTAAATTAGACGGCTGCCGAAGCGTGTAGATCGGTTCTAGAACTGACTTATTTTGAATTTTTATTTTTGTTTTTTTCCAATTAATCTGAAAGCCGCAATTGCCGACTTCACATTATTTACCTAAACAAATAAGGAAAAATTAAAAAAGACAATAAACTAAAAATAAAAATATCTACAATTAAACTTAATATAATAAACCTAACAAACTTAAAACTAAATAAAAATAATAATAAAACTAACATGAAACTAATTTAAAAATCTCAAGAACTAACCATCTTTAACACCAAAAAAGCTAGAATAACCTCTATTTTATACATTTATTAAGTACTTACAAACAGAGTTGTCTATTTGATATAACCATTACATATAAATTGATCTTCAATAAATAATTCATTATTAGAGCAAGGTGGATATCCATGAACATGTTTAATTCATAATTTGAGCACTCATATTATTTAAGCCACGAATCAATACTCAAAAGAATTATTTATCTACATCTTAATAATGATGGAATGGATTCTATCTAGTAGTATTAACATTTTCGGTTACTTACTTCATCATGCTTCCAAAATATGAGGGATAGGATTAAAAAATCTTGAATTCATGCTAAGTAAATCAAAATACATAATTCCATAAATAGAAGTCTGCTAATAACTCAAGATTAACACTATTCTATATATGACCATTAGTTGATATAATTAGAACTTAATATATCTTAACAAAAATTAGTTAGCTATCCATATCACATTATTTCCCAATCCAACATAATCACATTATGTACAATGCACTCATTTAATGACTCATTACATTAACAGTTTAGATCAGCCTGTTCCATTTTTAATGGAAATGATATGCACTAGTAACATTCAATAAAAGATTCATACTTTAGTTGAATAATAAATTTCAATTATTAACTATATATTACTGACTATTTTAATTATTATCCTTATATATTATCCTTCTGTATGTAACATTTATATACAATATCCAATATCATACAGATTATTGTGGAATTTTAATAATATTTATGAAGGATTAAATACATGCATATAAATATAATGAAAAATTCAATTGATTTATTTATAAATAATGTCCAATATAAAGCATCATACTCTTTTTTGAACATGTATCTTAACAATTATTTATGACTATTTTTAAAGGTTTTGAGAAGTTACAGATTGATCCTACCTTGTCAAAGTACTTGACTATTTGTGTAAATGGAATCATAGGCAATGATAAAGTTGTTTGTCGATTTTAGACACCGAGAAATACCCTATCATATCTTGTGTGGCATTTACAGTTTACTGAAAATACCTTATTTTAAAAAATTTAGTAATTAAGTTGGTGAAAATCTGATATGTTGGTCCTGTGTTTACATGGGATAATCTTTAGCAAAATGGTCTTGTGTTTACATGGGATAATCATAGAGAACAAAGTAGCTATATCAAAGCTCAGCTTGACCAAGGAGTTTCCAACACCGAGTGCCATGGCTGCCCCATTGTTCTCAACACGATAGGAGAAGCAGATAAGAGATTAAAATGTCCCTGAAATTTGAAGCAAAATGGACCAGGGATCCTCGAAGTACATGGGTAGTGAATCATGCCTGGAGATCTAAATTTCATCCCAATCCACAGATTTAATATTTTCCAAAAAATTAGGTCCACAATACCTGCTCTTATGCATTGGAACTATGATCAGTTTGGCAAAGTTTAGCCCATTCTCAAGAATCTTAATCTGGCACTAAAGCAATCCCTCAATTCCCCTCACTTTAATTCCAGCCTTAAGCATAAAAGGTCAATCCGAGCCAACATTGAAGAGCAGATACTACGAGAAGAACTCATGTGGTTCCAAAAATCTCATTCAAAATGAAAACTTGAGGGAGATAGATGGACAAAATTTTTCTTCATGTCAACAATTGTTCATAGAAAGAGGAGTTCCATCCACTACATCAATACTAACAATGGTGAATGGCTCAATGATTAGCAGGAGATCGCATGGTCCTCATGGAGAAATGGAAAAACATTTATTCATCTATTGGTTATATGTAAACACTAGACCTGTCTTTTATTCCTCAATCGGCGTCAAGCAGGACAATTGTCAGCATAGTGCCCTAAGGAGTAAAATATTGTAATATGTTTTTAGAGACATTTTATCAATAAAGAGTTAATTTATTATTCATATACCAAATGTTATCCTCTTTATGTTCATTTCTATTGAATGTATGATAAGCAAATAAAAGCCTAAGACTGTCAGTCTAAACCTTTAAGAATTATGCATATGATGGACAGATTATGAGGAAGACATGAATCTTAAAGGTAATAATCTAAATCACAAGATCTACAACCAAAGAAATATAGTTGGCCGCTTTATTCATGCTAAGATTGTTATGTTGTGTACATCCTTAAATGGAAGATGGCTTGTTTTGGTCATCGAAGCGAGACTCTATGAGTAGAAATATTGGTGCATTGTCATAGATGAAATATTGGTGCATTGTCATAGATGATGATATATTATATCGGGGCAAAAAGATGAATTGATTTGGTTAATAATTCCATTTATTCAAATAAATTTACTTTAGACAGTCATATGTGCTGTGTTTTAATCTCGAAATGACTAATAGGCCTACATTCTTGACTTATATCTTTTGATGTACTAAAAGGTGACATCTTAACTTAATGATGGTGAGTATACTAGCACGTTGGAGACATGACTCTTGATTCATGTAGGCTCATTATTCATAGATATCGAATCTATAGCTCTTTTGTAAAGTTAATGATATTCTTATATGCATTATTCTGTAATTGGAAGATTGAAGCATTCAACTGTTTGGATACATAGGTGCAATCAAATGGCATATTATCTATGGATAATAAGTGTTCCAATGGTATGAGAATGGAACAAAAGATAAAAATAATCGAGATGGCAAAACAAAATTTATCCTTAAGCCAATTATGAATATCTTATAGGGATGTGACACATTATAATGTGTCACAGACTATTAGCTTATTAGAGCTTTGTAATTTTTTATAGTTCGAGAGTGCTGCTATAAGCTTTTAGTGGAGTAGCATTAGAGTTGATAATTATAAAATATATATATGGGATATTGTATTTTATAATTATAGGAGCTTGAACAATATATGTCTATCAGGTCCCTTTTGCTCGCTTGTAATAATCTTGTAATGATATAGCATGTTTTTTTTCTATATATTGGTGACTTATGTTAAATTATTAGATTAGCTGAAATTCGATAATATTAGATTTAATAATTCATGTTAGCTCATCAGTTGAATTAATTTTGTGAACTAATTCAAGATAAACATGTTAAATTATCTAGATAACATTTTATTTACTATAGGATTATCTATATATGACTATTTTAATTAGATAACTTCTCTAATAGGTTATTTGAATTAAAATTGAGACTCTATCTAAGATTCCTGAGTGAAAATAAGATATTCTGAAGATTCTAGAATATCACATGGTCGGCAGGCCGATGGGAAAATTCAACAGGTCGATAAAGTAAGCTCGACAAGCCGATCTAGGACAAGTCGATCTCCCACATCGGCATGTCAAATATGCGATAATTTGTATACGTGTCTTTAACATATTTTTCAGGAGATCGGCTTATCAAACATGCGATAATTTGTATACGTGTCTTTGACGTATTTTTCATCAGAAGTTGATCTAGACTCGAATTTTAAGGCCTAATGTAATAAGGTTTAACCCTAAATTCGACCACTATAAATAGGGGGTGAGTTTTCTTACTTATTCAAATCATTTGAGAAGCATAGAGTGAGTACTCTAGTGAGAGAAACTCTGAAACTATCTAAGAGCTATTGTTCAACATTAAGAATCTTAGGTCTACAGTCTTCTTGAGTGGTTAGAAGGAGAGTCACTAGACGAAAAGCTGTACGATGTGTGACCACCCACACTTTGATCTTGGATAGAAAATAGCAAAGAATACTAGTTGGTTAAGGCTCTTCTAAAACATTCTTCTCTTCATCTCGATTCACAAAAGAGGTTAGTAAGATCTGTCATTAACTTATGCATTTAACATGTCAAACTTGTGTTTTAAAACATACTCTACTTTAAAATTTTTAAAATTCTACTACGTACTGTTTTCTAACAATTGGCTTTACAGCCTGGTTTTTACATTGATTTTATGGGTTTGTGATCATACTATATACATAAATTATGTGATATGATTCTATGCCTGAATTTAATTTTTTAGAGAGTTGATAATCTAAGGTTTCTATATAATTAAATGTTGTCATGAGATTATATAGTGAATATTTATTAATTAATTATGGTTAATTAAATTTATATTTTAATTATTTATTAATTAATTAATTTTTTCCAGTTATGGTTCTTTAGAGGTTAAATTGTTTGGTTTTGTTGGATTTTGTGATTCAAATAAGCAGTAGAAAATCAAAATTAATTCCCACAAAACCCTCGCAGGATCCATGCAATTTGATTAGATTGGTAAGAAAGTCATAGAATCTTATCAAAATGACAAAAGGGGCAAGATTGCTAGAAGGAAGAGAGTGGGTTTACTCCGGTGACACCCTAACTTGAGCTTTTCATATTCAGGAATGGATTTAGACGTTGTTACTTAGAGCAACGCCTTCTATAGGCATCCACATGAATAGACTCTCTCAAAAAAAAAAAAACCAAATTGGTGTGATAACACCCTCTTCTTGCGTTAAATGACTCTTTCTAATTTTAGGGTTTTTAATGTTTTTTGCCTTTTAGAATAAGAGAATGCCTTTTCTCTTCTAATTCGACCAGAAACCCTAATACAGATAGATATATATATATTGACTTCAAGAAAGAGTCAGATTTTAACTAGGGTAAATTATAATTCAAATATGATTCATAGAATCTAGACAATGTCAGATTTAATGAACCTAGACATATCTAGTACATCGAATCTGGACATTATCAGGTTCACTGAACCTAGACACAGTAAACCCAAAATTTATTTTTGGTCTGTTCTAAGTGTACGACCCTATAGGTTTACATAACGTTGGTAGTGGGCTTGAAATTCTGTTTCTGGCCCACAAATCATAAGCGGTCTCTAGCAAGATATTATGATTACCCAAGTTATGTGAATGTCAATAATCCAACATAACCTAATATATAATAAGTATTAAAGTCCTTTTGTCACTAGATACCTTGATTGAACATAAGTCATGGTTTATGTCATCCTTATGCTATTCAATCATATTATTTCTCGATCTTAAGTAGACTGATATTGATAACCCTTATCAATTCAATCTAGTATGGCCATATATTTTTTTTTCATTCTAACTTATTGAGGGGCCCATAGATATCTTTCTTATAATAAATGAGGAACAAATTCCTTCTTAATCACCCACATTCGTTACATGATTCACTCTATATCTAACAACAATCCATTCCATCATCCTATTAAAGATAATATTAGAATGTGTCAAAATATAGAACTTGTCATGTAGGAAACAATGGTGATTTCAGGTCAGAGGACTAAGATAATACTATTGTAATGAGAATCACTTATGACAATTATCCATGCAATATTCTCATAACGGGTCGATCCAATACATCATTTGTCAAATATGAATCTCTGAGTTGACTTAGTATCTCATACAAATGATTAGGAAAACATAATCATTAGTCAAACTTTGTACTAGTCTTTATTCATTATTATCTCAATAATAATGACCGACTAGGGATAATTTAGAATATAATTCAATTTTCATCTAAGAGTTTTATTATCAAGTCACATACTTAATGAGCTTAGGCAGAATTAACTATTCATGAAATTAAAATAAAAAAGAATAATGAAAATGCCTCTTTAATAATAAAATGCAAAGGTAACGAAGTCAAAATGTAGCCATTACATAATTGACCTAGGGCACATCACTAACAAGAATGTGTATTTAAGTTTGTTTAAGTAATTAAATGACAGTCTATCATCACTATCTAGGATTTATCATTTATTTTAATTTGTAACAAATTTGTATTAAAATAATTATTGAAAGAGAAGATGAATCTAGAAGATAGAGATGATTGAAGTTCTATAGTTTTTCTTTGCTTATAAATTTTTATTTTTTGAATTGTTGAAAATAAAATTAAAAAACTACTTTCTACATTATTTTTGGAAAAGCGCTCATTCAGCTTAGTTGGTAGGCCAAACTTTCTGGGTTAGTAAGCTGATGGTCGCATACCAGTACGCCAAACTAAACGTTTGGCAGGCTGTCAATGGTGTGGAATAGTTTTAAAAAAAGGTGCATTTTTTGATGAACTTTTTGATTTTTTTTAGACAATTCTGAGAAACATGAAATTTTATGATGACCAAAAAAATAACCTTTTGATCTATAAGAGTTAAAGAATAAAAGACGGATGCCACATAAAGAAAGATACAACAAGAAGATACAAGATGAAGAATTGATAATATGTTTTAATTTATCTTTTGTAATCTTGATTTTCTTTGGATTCGAACAAAATGTCGACGAACCATGTGTTTACAAACACATTAAGGATGAGAAGGTGGTTTTTCTACTACTCTATGCAAATGATATTCTGCTCATGGGTAATGAGTTAAGGCCTTATCATCAGTCAAATACAGTTAACCAGGCAATTGGACATAATGGACTTGGGTGAAGCTAATTATGTTCTGGATATCCAGATCTTTCAGGATAGGAAGAACAAAATGATAGCTTTATCCTAAACGGTATACATAGATAAAATTTTTGAGAAGTATGCAATGCAAAATTCCAAGAAAGGTGGTCAACCATATAGGTTTGGGATTACTCTTTTTAGGAAAGACTCTCCAAAGTCTGATGAAGAAAAAGAATACATGAAGAAGGTGCCTTATGCTTCGGTAGTGAGTAATCCCATGTATGTGACCTTTACACATAACTAGACATTTGTTATGCGGTTGGGATAGTAAGTCGATTTTAGTCAGATCTAGGACTGAAGCATTGGGTTGCAGTCAAGCATATTTTTAAGTACCTGAGAAGGACTAGAAGTTATATGCTAATGTATTTGGGTGAGGATTTAACACTTTAGGATACACTAATTTGAATTTCCAATCCTGTCTGAATTCATGAAGACTGGCTTCCAGTTCTATGTTTACTCTGGGTGGAAGGCTATTGTTTGGAGAAGTGTTAAACAAGATTGCACTTTGGATTCAACGATAGAGGCTGAGTATGTGGGAGCTAATGATGCTTCGAAAGAAGCAGTATGGCTCCGTAAGCTCTTTGAGGATCTTATGGTAGTTCTTGGTATGGATAAGGTGATATTGATGTATTGTGATAACAGTACAACAATAGCTAAAGATAAATAACCAAGATTTCAAAAGAAGAGTAAGCATATTCATCGAAAATGTTAGGTGATAAAGAACATCGTTGAGGTTAGGCATGTTGCAAATATAAAAATAATGTCTGAGGACAATTTAAATTATCCTTTCATGAAGACACTGATTAAGAAAGTTTTCAAGAAGCATGTAGAGGCTATGGAGATACGAGATATGTCATATTTACTCATTTAGTGCAAGTGGAAGATTGTTAGACAAAGTACCCTAAGGAGAAAAATGTTGTAATATGTTTTTGGAGACATTTTATAAATAAAGAGTTAATTTATTATTCATATACCAAAATGTTATCCTTTATGTTCATTTCTATTGAGTGTATGATAAACAAACAAAAGTCTAATTATCGGTCTAAATCTTTAAGAATCATGCATATAATGGATAGATTATGCAAAAAAACATAAATCTTAAAGGTGATGGTCTAAATCACAAGATCCACAATTGAGGAAATGAAGTTGGGCAGTTTGTTCATGCTAAGATTATTATGTTGTTTACATCCTTAAATGGGACATGGCTTGTCTAGGTCATTAGAGTAGGACTTCATAGGTAGAAACGTTCTATTACACATGTATGCCCTAAGAAGTAAAAATGTAATATGTTTTGGAGATATTTTTATCAATAAAGAGTTTATTTATTATTCATATACCAACTTATTGCCCTCTTCACGTTCATATTTGTTCAATATAGGATAAGCAAATAAAAGTCGAGACTATCGGTCTAAGCCTTTAGAATCATGCATATGATAGATAGATTATACGGAAGACATGATTCTAAAGGTAATGGTCAAATTATAAGATCCGCAAACAAAGGAATAAAGTTGGGTGCTTTATTCATGTAAAGATTGTTATGTTGTCTATATCCTTAACGAGAGATAGCTTGTCTAGGCCATTGGAGGTGAACTCTGTGAATGGAAACATTAGTGCACTTTCATAGGTGACGACGCATCAGATCAGGACATAAAGTGTAATTAACTTAGATTAATAATTTTGTTTTGATAAATCAATTCACTTTAAACAATTGTATGTATTGTATCTTAATCCTAAGATGAATAATAGGCCCATTATCTTGACTTATGTCTTTTGATATACCAAAATGTGATATCCATGTTTTATATTAATATGTATACTGGTACGTTGAAGGCATGACTCTTGATCGAGACTTATTATTCATAGATATGGAATCCATAGCTCCTCTTTAAAAGTCGTTGATATCCTTTTATATGCGTTATCCTATAATTGAAAAACTGAAGCGCTCGACCATTTAGATACATAGGTGTAACTAAATGGTATACTGTCTTTGGATGAGTTTTTCAATGGTGAGATAATGGAACATAAGAGAAAAATTATCAGGAAGGTAAAACAGAATTTATCCTTAAGCAGATTATGGATATTCTATGGGGATATAATACATTATGATATGTCATAGAGACTTAGCTATTTAGGCTTCGAAATTCAATATAGTTCAAGCGTATAGCTCTAAGCTTTTAGTGGAGTAGTGTTAGAGTTGATAATTATGAAATATATATCTAGGATATTGTGTTTCATAATTATTGGGAACTTGAACTACATAGGTCCATTAGGTCCCCTCTACTAGCTCATAATAAATCTTGTAACAATACAGCATGTTTTTCTAATAATTAGTGACTTATGTCAAATTATCAGATTGGTTGAAATTCAGTAAAATCAGATAATTCATGTTTGCTTATTGGTTGAATTAATTTTGTAAAAAATTAATTCAAAATAAAGTTGTTAAATTATTGGATCAGGTAATTCATGTCTATTTATTGATTGAATTAATTTTGAATAAATTAATTCAAGATAAACTTGTTGAACTTGTTGAATTATCAAAAATATTTATTTTCTTAGAGATTATCTAGATATGACTGTTTTAATCACACAATTTCTCTATTGGGTTATTTGAATTAAAACTGAGGCTTTATCCCAAGAATCTCGGGGTGAGAAATAAAAGATTCACAGGGATCATTTATTGTAAGTTCGGTAGGTCGATCTTTAGGTTTGCCTACCAATGAAATAAGTTCAGCAAGCTGATCTGCCAGTTCAGCCTACCAACCAAGCAATTTTTGATCACACATTTTAGATGCAAATTTTATCATATATTGATCCTAATTTAATCCTGATTCAAATTTTTGAGGCCTTATCTGATAAGACCAACCTAGGCACGTACTCTATAAATAGGGAGTAAGACTCATAAGTTATTTAGAATAGTTGAGGAATTAAGAGTAAGTACTCTAGTCTATGAGTCTTTGTATCTCCCTAAGAGCTATTGTTCACAAATCATGAACCTTAGTTCTAGGCCCTGAGAGCAATTGTTCACAAATCATGAACCTTAATTCTAGGTTTTCTCAATTGGTTAGAAGGAGAGTCATCAGTGAAAGAGCTATATGAATGTGCCCACACACATTCACACCAGTCGTGGATAGAGAATAGCAAAGAAGGCTAGTTGGTTGAGGTCCTTCTACAATGCCCTTCTCTTCATCGATTGAGGAATCTC
The DNA here is from genome assembly GCA_946598075.1 of Artocarpus hirsutus. Lineage (NCBI taxonomy): Eukaryota > Viridiplantae > Streptophyta > Magnoliopsida > Rosales > Moraceae > Artocarpus > Artocarpus hirsutus. Next base: position 36,946 of record CAMOHE010049756.1, on the reverse strand, counting down.
TTTGGCAAATGAGGTTAGTAAGATCTGGTTAATTAATGCATATAGTGTGTCAAAATTATGTTTTGGAAAATACACTGGTATAAAAATTTTAAAATCCTATTGCGTACTATTTTTTCAACAATTGGTATTAGAGCAATAATTTTTACATAAATTTACGAGTTTGTGATCATGCTATATGAATAAATTATGTGAATTTGATTCCCCCTATGCTTGAATTTAATTTTTCGAGAGTTGGCACTCTAAGGTTTTTATATATTTATATGTTATCATAGATTATATGATGAATGTTTATTAATTAATTATGGTTGATTAAATTATTAATTAATTAATTAATTAATGCTAGTTATGGTTCCTTAGAGGTTAGAATGTGTATCCAAGTTTTCATGTAATTAAATGGCAGACTATTATCTTTGTCCAGGAATTATTATTTAATTTTAAATTTGTCCAAATTTTGTAATTTAATAATCATTCGAAGAAGATGGATTTAGAAGATGGATGATAGCAATCCAAAGGTTTTTCTTGAGTCTCTAATTTTATGCTTTTGAATTGTTGAAAATAAAATTGAAAAATTGCATTAAAAATCATATTTCCTAAAAAATGTTATTTTCGCTCGGTCGACATACCAAACCTTCAGGTTTTGCAGGCAGATGGTCGCAAAACGGCAGGCTAAACCTCTAAGATCTACAAGCCATCCGCGAGGCAAAATTCTGACAATTTTGGCGATAGCCTCAACTTTTAAGTTCTACATCTGTCATGACCAACAAGCCAGACTGTAAGGTTCAACAGGCCAGAGGGTCATGACTGGTGGGCCAATCACATAGATCAGCATGCTAGTAAAGAGCTGTAAGTTTTTTCTAAAAAAAGGTATGTTTTTCGGTGCAGTTTTAATTTTATTTTGAGACAATTCTAAGAAACATTAAATTTGGAAATGACCGAAAATATAGAGTATTCGATCTATGCGGGATGAAAGACTTGAAGTTGTACATTATATGAAGAAGGATATAATTTAAATATTCAAGGATAAAAAATTGATAATATGTTTTGATTTATCTCTTGTAATCTTTTTTTTTTCACTAGGATGGAACTATAATATTATAGTTATTTATTATTATTTTGCTTGTGGCTTTGCATGATTGCTTTGCTTGTCTGCATTATAGTATGATTTGCCATGTATATTGATAACATGTCATATAGAATAGGGAGTGCCGCTTGTTAAAAATTGTTCAGCATGTTCTTAAAATAAAACCTTGATTTCAAAATACTGAGTGGGAGAAGGTTTTCAATGAGAGGACTTACGGCCTCCATCATTGGTCCATAGGTAGCATATGCTGGTCCGACCCCTAAGAAAGGACTTCATCATGTAACGGGTTGAATCTCTAAAAGGATAAGGTATTTTAGCATGATTTATGATTGTACACCCCTAGGTGGTGATTATAAATCATGGATAAATATTAAAATGATAGTTTTATACTCATGTTGATTTTATTATTAACCTCTCCTAGGAGCTCTATTAATGAAATAAACGACCAAAGAAACGATTATTAATATATGCTGGATCATACAGGTCTTGGATGGCATATATTAATCAAGAGGGGATCCGTGTTCTTAATTGAATTTGGCAAGTTTCCCTTAGGCAGCTAGTTGAATTCTGAGTTGGGAATTATCGTTGTAAGGTTGTGATATTTTCAAGTTTTGACACGTAAACACATTTGTATGCTATACATAATTGTGTTATCTTACTAAACTATTATTATATGTTTGCTTATGTTTGGTATATGATTATTTATTGTAGATGAAAAATGTATAAAAATGCTTTATCATCGATACTTGATAAAAACCAATTAACCGGTGAGAACTATAATGATTGGACACGGACCTAATTATCATCATATCCTTTGAGAAATTGAAATTTATGCTGACGACACCATGTCCTCCTAAACCTACAGGAGATTCCACTAATGATTAAATCTAAACGTATGATCACTAAAAAGATGCTAACGATCAGGCCTGCTATTATGTTATGGCCAGCATGAATAACGTGCTGTAGGCTCAACATGAAGATTATGAGACCGCTAGGCAGATCTTGGATACTCTTGAATACATGTTTGGAGGCTAGGCTGTAACAAAACGACAAGGGGCGCTTTGGAAACTCTTGAACTACAAGCAAAGGTCAGGGACATCTATAAAGGAGCATATGATGTTAGTCATAGGTTACCTCGTTAAGGCTCAAATGAATGGAACTAACATTGATGCTGAAACTCAGATGACTATAGTCTTTGAGACTCTATCTAAGGAATTTATCTTGTTTAGAGCTACATTTAATTTAAGCAATAAATGGGATATGACCTTGACTAAGTTGATGAAACAGTTACAGGAGTTTGAACTTCTAATCAGGGAATCTCCTACTGGTGGCGAGGCTAACTTGGCAACTGCTTCTGGTTCCAATCCCAACCTTGGGAATGGAAAGAAGCAATAGGCCAAGAATGGAAAGTCTTCTACCCCTGCAAACAGCAAAAATAAGAAGAAGAAAAAGACGAACCTGAAGAAGCTTAAGTGCTTTTTCTATGGGAAGGTCGTGCATATAATGAAGAATTGTAAGGACTTCTTTTCTCAAAGAGGTAGGTGTGAACTTCTGGTTGTCGAAACTTGTTTAGTTGAGGAATCCAGTGACACTTAGGTCATAGATTCCAGAGCAATTAATCATGTTTGTGTTTCTCTATAGGGGTTCAAAGAAATGACAAGTTTGCTTCATGAAGACTTCACGCCTCGGATGAGCGATGGATTCTTGGTCTTAGCTGAAGCAGTGGAAGACATCCATCTGTATTTTGATAATTATAGAAATTTAATTTTGCGAGATTGTTTTTGTGTTCCTAAGCTTAAAAGGAATTTAATTTCTATAACTTATTTATTTAAAGACTCCTATTTGGTTTCTTTTAATAATAAAGTGGTGATTATCTGTTCTAGATTGATGCAAAATAATCTATATTTTATCAAACCTAAGATAACTTACTCTTAATGCTGAGATTAATGAAAATAACTCTAAAAGACAAAACTTTTCACTCTAATAAGACTTATTTTTAGCATTTACGACTAGGTCATATTAACCTAAATAGGATTTAAAGGTTCATAAGGATGGACCTTTAAGTCACTTAAAGGTGAAATCTATACCACAATGTGAATCTTGTTTGGAGGATAAAATAACCAAAAGACCATTTTGGTCCAAAGGCAATAGGGTCGAAGGGGTTCTGGAACTTTTGCATAATGATGTTTGCGGACTTATGAACATTCGGGCACAAGGAGGGTGTGAGTACTTCGTTACTTTTATTGATGATTACTCAAAGTATGGGTATGTGTACCTAATGCACCACAAAAGCGAAACTTATGACAAGCTCAGGGACTTTTAGGCTGAAGTGGAAAAGCAATTGGGTAGACCCATAAAAGCACTTCGATCCGATCAAGGTGGTAAATACCTTTCTAATGAGTTCTTGGGACACTTATTAAAGAATGGGATTTTATTCCATTTGACTGCATGGGCCACTCCATAGCAGAATGGCATGGCTAAAAGAAGAAATAGAACTTTATTAGACATGGTCAGGCCCATGATGAGTTATTCATCATTGCACTTGTCTTGTTAGGGCTATGCACTACAAACTACTTGTTATCTTTCAAACAATGTGCCTTCAAAATCGGTTCCTAAAACTTTTCATGAGTTGTGGATGGGGAGGAGGACATCCTTAAACCATATATGGAGATGTCTGGCTCATGTCCTGTTTAAGGATGCAAATAAGTTGGAAATACGTTTGGAAGTTTGTGTGTTTATAAGATATCCAAAAGGGACTAAAGCGGGTTACTTTTATAACCCAGAGGAAAATAAAGTAATGGTTTCAACTAATGCAACTTTCCTTGAGGCTAGTTACATGGACAACTTTAAGTCTTGAAGCAAAGTGGTGCTTAAGGAGTTAGTGAGTGAGTCGATCACTCTGGGGGTTTCGAATGAAACCACTCCAATCAATGTAGAAAAACCAACCGAACCCGAACAACAACCTAAGGGGCTTCGGCGTAGTAGGAGGATCGGGCATCAACCTAAGAGGTATATGTTCAATGGTGAGGCCTTCTTAGCTGAACCAGATGAACATGACAGGGATTCTTATACTTACAAAAAGGCTATGGAGGATATTGATTCAAAACTCTAGATAGAGGCCATGAACATAGAAATGAAGTCTATGGAGACTAATTGGGTCTAGGAACTTGTAGATCTTCCCAAAAGGGTAAAACCCATAGAGTGTAAATGAATCTATAAGAGGAAAAGATGAGTGGATGGAAAGGTCGAAACCTATAAGTCTCGACTTATAGATAAGAGATATATGCAAAAGGAAGGAATTGATTACAAGAAAACCTTTTCGCCTATAGCTATGCTTAAATCCATTCGCATTCTCTTGTCCATAGCTGCCGCTCTCGACTATGAGATTTAATAGATGGATGTCAAGACGGCCTTTCTAAATGGCTATCTTGATGAGTCCATCTATATGAAGTAGCTAAATAGGTTCAAGGCTAAGGGTCAGGAAGGTAAGGTTTGTAAGCTGCTAAAGTCAATTTATGGACTTAAGTAGGCTTCCCGTTCTTGGAACATAAGGTTTGATCAAGTGATTAAGACTTATGGGTTCACACAAAATGTGACGAACCATGTGTTTATAAACACATTAAGGATGGGAATGTGGTTTTTCTGCTGCTTTATGTAGATGATATTCTGCTAATTGGTAATGACATTCAAGCATTGTCATCAGTTAAATTATGGTTGACTAAGCAGTTTGACAAGAAGGACTTAGGTGAGGCTAATTTTGTTCTAGGTATCTAGATTTTGTAGGATAGGAAGAACAAAATGATAGCTTTGTCCTAAGCAGGCTACATAGATAAAATTCTTAAAAGTTTGCAATGCAGGATTCCAAGGAAGGTGGGCAATCATCTAAGTCTAGAATTACTCTTTCTAAGAAAGACTCTCCAAAGTCTGATGAAGAAAGATAATACATAATGAAGGTGCCTTATGCTTCGACAGTGGTAGTCTCATGTATGGCATGCTTTATATATGAATAGATATTTATTATTCTATTGGGATTATAAGTCACTTTCAGTCGGATCCAGGACCGAACCACTAGGTTGCGGTCAAGCATATTTTCAAGTACCTGAGAATGACTTAAGGGTATATGCTTGTGTATTCGGGTGAAGATTTGACTCCTCTAGGATACAGTGACTCAGATTTCCAATCATGTCTAGATTCAAGAATATCGACCTCAGGTTTTGTGTTTACTCTAGGCAATGGTGCCATTGCTTAGAGAAGTGTGAAGCAAGATTGCACTTTAGATTCAACAATGGAAGCTGAGTATGTGGTAGCCAGTGATGCTTTGAAAGAAGCAGTGTGGCTCTGCAAGTTCCTTTGGGATCTTGAGGTAATTCCTAATATGGATAACACGGTATCGATGTACTATAATAATAGTACGGTGGTAGCTAATCCTAAGGATCTAAGATTTTACAAAAAGAGTAAGCATATTGATTGAAAGTATCATGTGATAAAGGACTTCGTTGAGGGCGGGCATGTCGCTGTATGCAAAATTACATCCGAGGACAATTTAGTTGATCCATTCACGAAGACATTAACTACAAGAGTTTTCGAGAGGCTGTGAAAGCTATGGGGATGCGGGATTTGTAATATTTACTCACTTAGCATAAGTGGGAGATTGTTAGGCATGTATACCCTAAGGAGTAAAAATGTAATATATTTTTGGAGATTTTTTTTATCAATAAAGAGTTTATTTATTATTCATATACCAATTGTTGTCCTCTTTACGTTCATATTTGTTGAATGTATGCTAAGCAAATAAAAGTATGAGAATATCCGTCTAAGCCTTTAAAATCAGGCATATGATAGACAGATTATGCAAAAGACATTATTCTAAAGGTGACGGTCTAAATTATAAGATCTGCAATCGAGGGAATAAAGTTGGGCACTTTATTCATGTAAAGATTGTTTTATTGTCTATATCCCTAACGGGAGATAGTTTGTTTTGGCTATCAGAGGTAGACTCTACGAATCGAAACATTGGTGCATTGTCAAAGGTGACAATGTATTGGATTGGGACATAAAGTGCAATTGATTTAGATTAATAATTCTGTCTCGGTAAATCAATTCACTTTAACAAATCATATGTATTGTATCTTAATCCTGAGATGAATAATAGGCCCATTATCTTGATTTATGTCTTTTCATGTACCAAAAGATGACATCCATATTTTATGTTGATACACATGCCGGTATGTTGGAGGCATGACTTTTGATAGCATAGATTTGTTATTCATAGATATGGAACCCATAGCTCCACTTTAGGAATCGTTGATATCCTCTTATATGCGTTATCCTGTAATTAGAAAACTGAAGTGCTTGACCATTTAAATACATGGATGTAATTGAATGGTATACTGGCTTTGGATGGTAAGTTTTCTAATGGTGAGATAATAGAATATAAGAGAAAAATAATCAGGAAGGTAAGACAAAATTTATCCTTAAGCTGATTATGGATAATTCTATAGGGATACAATACATTATGATATGTCATGGAGACTTAGCTATTTGGGCTTCGTAATTCTATATAGTTTGAGAGTGTAGCTCTAAGCTTTTAGTGGAGTAGCATTAAAGTTGATAACTATGAAATGTATATCTGGGATATTGGGTTTCATAACTATCAGAAGCTTGAACTATATAGGTCTATTAGGTCCCCTTTGCTAGCTCATAATAAATCCTGTAACGATACGACAAGCTTTTATAATAATTGGTAAGTTATGTCAAATTATCAAATTGGCTGAAATTTGGTACAATCAGATAATTCATGTCTATTTATTGATTGAATTAATTTTGAATAAATTAATTCAAGATAAACTTGTTGAATTATTAGGAATATTAATTTTCCTAGGGATTATCTAGATTTGACTGTTTTAATCAGATAACTTCTCTATTAGGTTATTTGAATTAAAATCAAGGCTTTATCTTAAGAATCTCGAATAGGAAATAAAAGATTCGTAGGGATCATTTATTGTTAGTTCGGTAGGCCGATCTTCAGGTTTGGCCAGCCTATCTTTAGATTCGACCTGCCGATGGAGTAAGTTCAACAGGCCGATCAGCCAGTTCGGCCTGCTGACTGAACGATTTTTTTATCATATGTTTTCTATGCGAATTTTATCAAATATCGATCCTAATTTGATCTTGATTCAAATTTTTGAGGCTTATCTAATAAGGACCAACCTGGGCATGAACTCTATAAATAAGGAGTGAGACTCATAAATTATTTAAATTGGTTGAGGAATTAAGAGTGAGCACTCTAGTCTATGAGTCTTTGTAACTCCCTAAGAGCTATTATTCACAAATCACAAACCTTAGTTCTTGGTTTCCTCAATTGGTTAGAAGGAGAGTCACCTATGGAAGAGTTGTACAAGTGTGCCCACACACACACACTAGTTGTGGATAGAGAATAGCAAAGAAGGCTAGTTAGTTGAGGTCCTTCTACAACGCCCTTCTTTTCATCGCTTGAGGAATCTTTTCAGCAAACAAAGTTAGTAAGATATGGTTAATTTATGCACATAATGTGTCAAACTTGTGTTTTGAAAAATACTCTGGTATAAAAATTTTAAAATTCTACTACATATTATTTTTTCCAACACATTCGTGTATTGTCATAAGTGACGATGTATTAGATCAAGACAAAAGGTTGAATTGATTTGGTTAAAAGTTTTGTTTGTTCAAATCAATTCACTTTAGATAATCATATATGTTGTGTCTTAATCTTGAAATTACTAATGGGCCCGTATCCTTGACTTATGTCCTTTGATGTAACAAAAGGAAACATATTAACTTAATTATGGTACGTATAACAATATTTTGAAGACATGACTCTTGATTTACGTAAACTCATTATTCATATATATGAAATCTATAGCTCTTTTTTATAGAGTTAATGATATTTTCGTATATGCATTATCCTATAATTGAAAGACTAGAGTATTCAACCATTTAGATACATAAAGGTAACCGAATGGTATAATATCTATGGATAGTAAGTATTCCAATAGTGTGATAATGGAACGTAAGATAAAAATAATTGAAAAGGTAAAACAGAATTTATCCTTAAGCCGATTATGAATATCTTATAGGGATGTAACACATTATAATATATTATAGACGGTTAGCTTATTAAAGCTTTGTAATTTTATATAGTTTGAGAGTATAGCTCTAAGCTTTTAGTGGAGTAGAGTTGGAGTTGATAATTATAAAATATGTATCTGGGATATTGTATTTTATAATTATAGGAGCTTGAACTATATAAGTCTATCGCGTCCCCTTTGCTACTCATAATACGATAAGGCATGTTTTTCCTACACAATGGTGACTTATATTAAATTATTAGATTGGTTAAAATTCGATAATATTGGATTTAATAGTTCATGTTAATTTATCGGTTCAATTAATTTTGTGAATTAATTCAAGATAAACATGTTGAATTTTTATATAACATTTTATTTACTATGGGATTGTATGTACATGACTGTTTTAATAACTTCTTTATTAGGTTATTTGAATTAAAACTAAGGCTCTACCTAAGATTTTCTTGTGAAAATAAGATATTGTGAGGATTCTAGATTATTACATAGCCAGTAAGCTGGTAGGAAACTTCAGCAGGTCGATAGAGTAAGTTCGGTAGGCCAATCTCCCAGATTGGCGTGCCGAACATGTGATAATTAGTATACGTATTTTTGATGCATTTTTTTATCAAAAGTTGAACCAGATTCGAATTTTAAGGCCTAATTTGATAAGGTTTAACCCGAAATTCAACCATTATAAATAAGGGGTGAGTTTTCTTAGTTATTCAGATAATTTGAAATCATAAAGTGAGTACTCTAATGAAAGAAACTCTAAAACTCCTTGAGAGGTATTGTTCAACATCAAGAACTTTAGCTCTAGGTCTTCTCATGTGATTGGAAGGAGAGTCACCAAAGGAAATGATGTACGATATGTCAACACTTGCACTCTAATCATAGATAGAGAATAGTAAAGAAGATCAGTTGGTTAAGGTTCTTCTGAAACATTCTTTTCTTCACAAATTGTTACTACTTCTCGCTTCATAAAAGAGGTTAGTAAGATCTGTCATTAATTTATGTATTTAACATATCAAACTTATGTTTTAGAAAATACTCTAATTTAAAATTTTTAAAATTCTACTGCATATTATTTTCCAACAACAATGTTCTCCTCGGTCAAGTTCCAAGCGACACTAAGATTCGAGAGCATAGGCTCCTTCAAAGCACCTGAGCCCGATAAAATGAGTGGTCTTCTACAGCCATTTTTGGTATACTATGGGCGTTGACCTCATTACCATGGTGAAAGATTTTTTTGTTACTAGAGAGTTATGTGAAACCATTAACCCTACGAACCTAGTCCTCATCCCCAAAACCAAGAGCCTAACCACAATCAACCACTTTTGCACAATTTTGCTTTGTAATGTGTCCTACAAAGTCATTTCTAAAATCCTAGCCAATAGACTCAAACCTATCCGCCTAGAGATCATTTGTTCGACCCAATCCGCCTTTGTTACTGGGCATTCCACCATTGATAATAGTATTATAATCAACAAAGTCATGTACACTATGAAGAGAAAGAAGGGGAAGAGAGGTCTCATGGCTATTAAACTCGATTTGGAGAAAGCCTATGACAAAATAAGCTGGGAATTCATTGATCTAGCATTGCGACAATTCAACTTTAATGAAAAATGGATTTGTTGGGGTCAACCAATGCCTTACAACACCAAAATTCTCCCTCGGCGACTTTGTGCCCTCCTGTAGCCTCTAACAAGAAGACCCTCCTCTACCCCTGCATATTCATCCTCTGCATGGATGTTCTGTCCTGCATGGTTAATTCTACCGAAGCTATTGGTGGTCTCAACTTCTCAAGAAGGGGCCCTAATATCAATCACCTTTTTTTTTTTTGGCTAACGACCTCCTTCTGTTTGGTAAGGTAACGGAGCACGAAGCTCACTTTCTAATATGTTAGTTGTTTTTGACAATTAAAAACTACTTAAAGTCATAAAACATAAGCATAAATGGAATTACACATTACCTCCTGCCATTAATATGTTCCTCTATTTTTGGCCGAATTCCTCACTATTGTTTTTGGAATTTTTCTAAGCACTATCAATTCTCTTTAGGTGGTGTGTGTTTTGTCTGAATTATGTGCCTAGGAACCAAAAACACAGGCTTCTTTTATTAACCGTGGCCATCACACGGTTATTGGCAGTTAAGGGGTAATTTCCCCTTTTTGTTTTTTGTTCTAAAAAACTACCCTCCACGTGGGCCAATTAAGATTCAACATTCTCCAACTTGGCCCATACATCCCATCAACTATTACAATGAGAAACAAAATACATGAATTATGGTGATAGGTCCTCTAAATGATGAGTATTATCTTCCATGTATTACAATATAACTTGTCTCTCAAGATTTGCCCATGTAACTTAATGAACAAACCCTATGTTTATTTTAGGTCCAAACTTTAGTGATATTTCTCATAAATAAATATGTGCACTTAACTAAAGATGAAATGAGAAAATATCATAAATATAGAGTTTCACAACAAAGTACAACAAATTACATAAGGGAACCAAAGTCCCATTCTATCCATATGATCCCTAAATTTTACTGGTGGCATGCCATTAGTCAAGGGATCGGCAATCATCAATTCAATGCTTATGTGCTCAATGACCACTGCTTTATCCTTAATACGCTCCTTTATAGCTAGATACTTAATGTCGATGTGTTTGCTTCGACTACCGCTCTTGTTGTTTCTAGCCATAAAAACAGCAGCTGAATTGTCACAAAATATTCTCAATGGCCTAGAGATAGAATCCACAATCCTAAGCCCAGAAATGAAACTCCTGATCCATATACCATGTAAGGTAGCCTCAAAACAAGATACGAACTCTACCTCCATAGTGGAAGTAGCAGTCAAAGTTTGCTTGGCACTCCTCCATGAAACAGCTCCACTATCTAGCATGAAAATGTATCTAGAAGTTGATTTCTATGAATCAATGCAGCCAGCAAAGTCAGAGTCAGAGTAGCCAATGACCTCCAAGTTGTCAGTCTGTCTATACATAGGCATGTAGTCTTTGGTTCCTTGTAGGTGCCTCATCACTTTCTTCACAACCTTTCAATGGTCTGATCTTGGATTACTCTGATATCTGCCCAACATTCGTACGGCGAATGCAATGTCAGGTCTTGTGCAAACTTGAGCGTATATAAGGCTTCCAACAGTTGAAGCATATGGAATGTTGCGCATCTGTTCTCTTTCAAGGTCATTTTTAGGGCACAGATTCAAATTGAACCTGTCACCCTTCACAATGGGAGTTATACTCAGTGAACAAGTTTTCATCCAAAATCTTTCCAAAACTTTGTTGATATAGGTCTCTTGAGATAGGCCCAAAATGCCTTTATATCTGTCTCTATGTATCTTAATGCCTATAACGAAGGATGCATCACCCACATCCTTCATGTCAAAGTTTTTAGAGAGGAATTATTTCACCTCATGTAGTATACCCTTGTCATTGGTTGCAAGTAGAATGTCATCCACATGTAAGACCAGGAAACAAATTTTCCTCCAACTGACCTTCGAGTATATACATTGATCTATGATGTTCTCTACGAATCCAAATGAAGAGATGACGTCATGAAATTTTAAATACCACTGATGGGAGGCTTGTTTCAATCCATATATGGATTTCTTAAGCTTACATATTAATTGCTCACCATTTCTAGAGGAGAATCCTTCTGGTTGTTTCATATAGATCACCTCCTCCAGTTCACCATTGAGAAATGTTGTTTTCAAATCCATTTGTTGTAACTCTAAGTTAAAATGAGCAACAAGAGCCAAGATAATGCGGAGAGAATCTTTCTTAGATATAGGAGAAAAGGTCTCCTTGTAGTCAATTCCTTCCTTCTAAGTGAACCCTTTGGCGACGAGTCTTGCCTTATATCTTTCGATGTTGCCCAATGAGTCTTTCTTTGTCTTATAGACCCATTTACACCCTATGGCTTTTGCACCATCAGGCAACTCGATAAGATCCCAAACTCCATCAGATGCTATAGAATCCATCTCATCCTTCATGGCATCATACCAAAGTTTTGATTCTTGGCAACTCATAGCTTGTGAAAACATTTCAGGATCATTTTTGGCTCCAATGTTGTAGTTCGATTCTTATAGATACACAACATAATCACTAGAAATTGCTGACTTCCTTTCTCTAGTAGATCTCCTTAATGTTGACTCAACATGTTCTTGAGGAATCTGTTGTTCAACTTGTTGCTCAACTGTTTCTGGTGGTTCTTGAGCAACTTGACCTTCTAGATTATTATTATCAGCAGTTTGTGGAATTTCAATGATCAGTTGCACAACACTTGGTCAAACTATAGGAGCGTTATGAACAATAATCAACCTATCACTTGATATAGATGGTTGAGCTTCAATATGATCTCTTTCAGAAACTATGTTCCGAAATTGATCGCTCCCACTAATCAAGTCATTCTCAAGAAACTTGGCGTTTCTTGATTCCACGAATTTAGTGTTGTGAGTTGGACAATAGAATCTATATCCTTTGGACCTCTCGACATATAATAGTCCTTGGATCTAGCTTCTTCTCTTGTAGGTTGTACACTCTTAATTCAGACAGAAATCCCCAAATGTGTATATGTCTCAAACTTGGTTTACAACCTTTCCATAACTCAAATGGTGTCTTTGGGATAACCTTGGTCAGAACTCAGTTTAATATATACACATCTGTCTTAAGAGCTTCAGTCCACAAGGATTTAGGAAGATTGGAGTTACTCTACATACTTCGCACCATGTCTATTAATGTTTGGTTTCTTCTCTCTGCCACACCATTCTGATATAGGGAACCAGGCATGGTGTATTAGGAAACTATCCCATGCTCTTGAAGAAACTTCACAAATGGACTTTGATGTTGCCTATCCTCAGTGTATCTACCATAATATTCTCCACCTCTATATGTTCTCACGATCTTTATTTGTTTTCTACACTGTTTTTCTACTTCAGCCTTGAAAACTTTAAAGGCGTCCAATGCTTTGTCCTTTGTATGAAGCAAGTAGAGATACATGTATCTTGAGTAGTCATCTATGAAAGAGATGAAGTATTTCAGACCATATGAGTCCATATCTAGACCACAAATATCTGAATGTATGATCTCTAATATTTCTAAACTCCTCTTGGCACCTTGCTTAGACTTGTTGGTTAGCTTTCCCTTAATGCAACCCACACAAGTCTTGAAGTCAGTAAAATCCAAAGCATTGAGTACTCCGTCATTCACTAACCTCTTGATTCTCTCAATGGAGATATGTCCTAATCTCCGATGCCACAACATAGAGGAATCCTCATTTATAACACAATGTTTCATACTAGTGTGAACATGCATAGCATTATAAGTAGTTTCATTTTGCAATTTAATAGAGAAAAGACCATCAGATAATGTACCATTTTCAACAAGATCAGATTTATAAAATAAACTGAAGGAATTTTCTAAAAATGTAAAGGAATATCCCAAAGGTACAAGTCTTGATACAAAAATCAAATTTCTAGAAAAACTTGGAATATAAAATGTCTTTTCTAAATCTAAAATGAAACCACTACTCAAAGTAAACTGCACGTTCCAACGGCCTCTACATGTGAACACATCTTGTTTCCAAAATAAATGCATTGTTCACTTGCCACTAGCTTCCTTAAGTTTTGCATACCCAACAAGGTATTCGCAACATGGATTGTACATCCAGAATCAATCCACCATGTGTTATAAACAATATCAACCATATTAGATTCATAACAGACAAATGAGATTGGATTACCTTTCTTTTCAAGCCAACTCTGAAATTTGCTACAATCCTTTTTCATGTGTCTCTTCTTTTTATAGAAGAAACACTTAGATTGCTTCTTAATGATAGCTTTGGGAGGTTTTTTTACCTTTCCTCTTATCTCTGGCTTGATTCTTGTCCTAATTCTGATTCTTTCCTTTGGTTGTTATTAGTGCAATTTCACCTATTTCCATTATCAACCGCCCTTCTTCTTGAGTACACATGGTCGGTAGCTCATTGATTGACCATTTGTCTTTATGTGTATTGTAAGAAATTTTAAAGGGCCCATATGGCTTTGGAAGGGTGTTCAGAATGTAGTGCACCAAGAAAGACTCAGACATATCCACTTCAAAATTTTTAAGTTGAGCCGCTATGTCCCTCATCTCCATGATGTGCTCACAGATGAGAACCTCATGATTAGGGTGCTGGCAAGTGCCTTATTTGAAGTTTCAACTACTCATCAATGGCCTTCAATAATGCCAAGACTTTGTCATACTGTTCGATAGAACCATGTATGCCAGCAGAGATCTTGGTCTTTATGAACATGATGCTAAGGCGATTAGATCGCTCCCAACGTTCATAAAGAGCAATCTTATCTTGAGTGCTAGTTTCAATGATTACGAGCTCATCTTTTCTTATAGCATAATCAATGTCCATCCACCCCAAGTGAAGGAGAATTCTCTCCTTCCAGACCTTATAGTTATCCCCTTTCAACTCAGGAATATGACATCGAACATAAGAGAAATTCACAGGTTGTATGACTACATAATTAAAACAAACATGCTTATGATCCAAAATATTGAGACTAATAGACATAAATCATGCTTTACCAATGTAAATCATGCATAAAATCATGAATTTATGACATAAAACTTGCTTGTGGGCTAAAGTTCTAATTCAATTATATTCATTTTACTGTAGATAAAACTATCAAGTTATATTCCCTTTTCCAATACCTGTGGGTAAATTAGAAAATATAATTTGATATTTTATTCCAATTAGTCATACTAATATTGTAATGACCCAAAAAATTCAAACGTTAACAACTATGATTAATTGAGGGTTTTTCCCTCATGACTTAGCTAAGTACTTAAGAAAGTACAAGTTTAGCATTTATTTACACGCATATTTAAAGGTCTTAATAGCTGTAAGACCTTAAAAATAATTAATGTTGTGAATGCACAAAATTATGTGCTTTATTTATGAAACATGTAATAATGTAATGTTATGATAGTACATTAAAATAATTAAAAATAATTATTTAATGTGCTAAACCAAGAATTCATGATTTATTAATTGTATGCATGAGCCAAAAAGACAATGTTATTTGGCAAAAGTGGA
>CAMOHE010049756.1:0-21292 GCA_946598075.1 Artocarpus hirsutus | reverse complement strand
GAGTTAAAACGTAATGATTATTATTACGTTATTATCATGTTTAAGAAATTTATGGATTTTGTTAAGTTACGAAATTAAGTTTTAAGAAATGATTATTATATTTTTTTTAAAGCTGTATGTTGAGAATTCTTTATTATTAAGAATTCATTTATTACTAAGTTTTGGAAAACAATTAGTATTTCCTTTAAAGCTATATGCCAAGGATTTGATAGCAAGAATCCATTTAAGAAAAAAAAAAATTTATCCTGAAATTTTGTACTTTATTAATAAGTATGTTTAAGTTTAAGACCAAGTTAAGTTAAGTGACGGCCACGTAAGTGAGGGTCGTCACAAATATAATAAAAATTCTTGTGGTAAATTTTATTATATTGAGTATAACTAATTGCAATAAATGTCCTTTAACCAAATGTGATCCTAAACCAATTAATATATAATTTTGCATAATTAGAGGTGCTGTAGCTAAGCTCTAATTATTCAAAATCATATAGATCACTAAGACATTTAATTTTGTTCATAAAAAAATATCCATGTAATATTGCATATTCTATAGGCAATACAAACAATTATGAAGAGAATCTAAATTTGTGCTAAATATTCAACTTAATAATGTTCATAATGAAAACATAAAATTACACATATAACAATAAATTAGAACATTAATTATGCATAATATGTTTCCCAATAAAACATTTATCAATATAGAACCAATTTCTAAAATAACATGCATAATTAATTCTATAATTTATGCATTAAAATGCATTTCCAAAATTATGTCCATAATAACAAAATTATGCACATAAAACAAATACTTAGCACATAATAAACAAATTTAATTTTCCATGAAATTATTGCAAATTTTTTTTTTTGACGAAAAATGGCTGAAAAAATGACATGAATGAAGAAAAAACGACACTGGGTTTGCACAAATGAAACGACAAGTCGTTTCTTCTCTCCAAGACATTGCTGAATTAATGCTGATGACAGCACGTGTTTTACTATTGAAACGACAACGTTTCAGTTAGAAGTAAACGACGCCGTTCTTAACAGTAGCCTACTTAATTGAACAGCGTCGTTTCATTTATTAATAAATGCACCTAGACACGACGTCGTTTTATGCAAAACGGCAACATCAATCTTAATGAAAACGACACGTCGTTTTCCAGCAACCTTTAAAAAATGACGACAATAGTCGTCTTCAACCTCTAGCCAAGTCTATGCGACCCGTTTCAACCCGTCGTTGACCCGAACAAAAATCTGATGATTTCTAGTAATTCAGACGTTGAATTTAGTCGTTTCAAATCGCAAAATGCTTAGAAAATAATAATTCGTTGATTTTTGAATTTAAAACACATAATTAACGAAGTATTTATATTGATCAAAGAGAGCTTTCAAGTCCATTTTTAGAGATTCTTATAGATTATCAAATGACGCCAAACACAATGATATTGGTAACATAACATTAAGAAAACATTAATTTAAGTGTTTTCTTTCATCAATGATTAAAAATTCCAAAGGAAAATGAAAAACTCGAGCCCCGGCCATATTGTCGTGAAAAATAGAAAAAATGTTCAAAAATTTTGAACACATCAAGGCAGAGATATTACTGGCTCTGATACCAAATGTTAGTTGTTTTTGACAATTAAAAACAACTTAAAGTCATAAAACGGAAGCATAAATAAAATTACACATTACCTTAATTATGCATAATATGTTTCCCAATAAAACATTTATCAATATAGAACCAATTTCTAAAATAACATGCATAATTAATTCTATAATTTATGCATTAAAATGCATTTCCAAAATTATGTCCATAATAACAAAATGATGCACATAAAACAAATACTTAGCACATAATAAACAAATTTAATTTTCCATGAAATTATTGGAAAATTTTTTTTTGATGAAAAATGGCTGAAAAAACGACACTGGGTTTGCAAAAATGAAATGACAAGTTGTTTCTTCTCTCCAAAACATTGCTGAATTAATGCAGATGACAGCACGTGTTTTACTATTGAAACGACGATGTTTCAGTTAGAAGTAAACGACGTTGTTCTTAACAGTAGCCTACTTAATTGAACAACGTTGTTTCATTTATTAATAAATGCACCTAGACACGACGTCGTTTTATGCAAAACGGCAACATCAATCTTAATGAAAACGACACGTCGTTTTCCACCAACCTTTAAAAAATGACAACAATAGTCGTCTTCAACCTCTAGTCGAGTCTATGCGACCCGTTTCGACCCGTCATTAACCCGAACAAAAATCTGATGATTTCTAGTAATTCAGACGTTGAATTTAGTCGTTTCAAATCGCAAAATGCTTAAAAAACAATAATTCGTTGATTTTTGAATTTAAAACACGTAATTAACGAAGTATTTATATTGATCAAAGAGAACTTTCAAGTCCATTTTTAGAGATTCTTACAGATTATCAAATGCCGCGAAACACAATGATATTGGTCACATAACATTAAGAAAACATTAATTTAAGTGTTTTCTTTCATCAATGATTAAAAATTCCAAAGGAAAATGAAAAACTCGAGCCACGGCCATATTGTCGTGAGAAATAGAAAAAATGTTCAAAAATTTTGAACACATCAAGGCAGAGGTATTACTGGCGCTGATACCAAATGTTAGTTGTTTTTGACAATTAAAAACAACTTAAAGTCATAAAACGGAAGCATAAATAGAATTACACATTACCTCCTGCCATTAATATGTTCCTCTGTTTTTGGCCGAATTTCTCACTGTTGTTTTTGGAATTTTTCTGAGCACTATCAATTCTCTTTGGATGGTGTGTGTTTTGTTTGAATTATGTGCCCAGGAACCATAAACATGGGCTCCTTTTATTAACCATGGCCATCACACGGTTATTGATAGTTAAGGGACAGTTTCCCCAGTTTTTTTTTTTTTTTTTTTTGTTCTGAAAAATTACCCTCCACTTGGGCCAATTAAGATTCAACCTAATATCCCACAGGCCAAGCCCATAGATTCAACAACTCTCTCCCGTCTCTAGCTAGTAATGGAACAATCTTTAGAATGCAAAACTCCACAACCGACACAAGATGATATGGTGGTTGGTGTTATGGAATATCCTAACAATTAGAAACAAGCTCAACTCCCTCTTCTGGATAGAGAATACATCCTGCCCTCTTTGCAATGCCCTTGAGGAATCAATTGAACACACTTTTCTGCTCCGTCACATCCTCTCTCGCATTTGGTTTGCCTTCAACTGGGCCATTAGAGTCGACAGCTCTACTTTCCATTCAATAATAGACTGGTTTTCCTTTGTGCTAAACCTTGACTCCAAAGATCCTGGTTTTCTCTATTTGTCTCTATTTCAATGGACCTCATATTGAAACGTTGCAATCTCCATAAAAATGTCACCGCCTATTTTAACACCCTTCACCGTGCCATAACTGGCTCTTTCTTGAGCTTTAAAGAGTCCCTGCTTCCTCCCCCAAAGGCACCTACCCCATCTCTGTTATGGCTTCTCTTCTGGAAGAATGGATCAAGTGGAATTCTAATATACACTTCTCCGAAGACGGTGTAGTGCTGGCAACATTAGCCTGCAACTCAACCAGCTCAGTCATTAGCTGCATTACCCAGTTCGATTACCCACATTCCCCCCTTGCTGTAGAAGCATTAGCTCTATTGCTTGCTGCTAGGCAGACAGTTATCCTGCAACAGTCTCATGTGATCTTCGAGAGTGACTCGGACGTTTTGGTAAATGCCACTATGGGAGACATCGTCGGGTGCCCTCGAGAAATCCAGGATACTATCAACCCTTTTCTCTCTACTACTAGCTCCCTCTCCCGCTGGATAATCATCAAAGTTGATAGGAAGGCGAACTTTGCGACTCACAACCTAGCCAAATGGGCTAAATACTTTTCTTTTCCAAGATCTGTGATTCCTATGCTATTCCTAGAAATATACTATTAGACTACTCTGCCTGGACCTCGCCTAGTATATAAAGGGCGACTTTAGTTGGTTATCCTTTTCTCCTTTTGCAATGCATCGCACGTAATTTGATATGTCAGGGCGACCATCTCGGGTCTAGGTAGGGCCGGCAATTTAGGTCATGACATGATGACAAGAAACAAACCTGACATGAAAAATGCGGGTTAGGGTTGGAAAAATAGGCCTCGAGTTGAAATTGGGTCGAACCCATCTGACCCTTACAAAAAACAGGTTAGGTTAGGGTCAACCTGTATCACACGAAATCAACTCAAAATAACCCGCCAAAAACATGTCGGAATTAGGTTAACTCAAAAATTGACCTAAAAATTGTTAATCAACTTGTGTAACCCAAATTAAACTCATGTTCCTTAATGCAATCCATATAACCTAAAATTAATTTTAATGTGTCAAATTAGTCTAACATTGTTGTATATAACTTGACATGATTCTTATTTCTAGCATATTTGTTTTTGTTAAACTTATATAAAGTTTTGTTAACTTTTTTGATGGTTTTGTTTTGTTGGGTTATTGTTTATTTTGTAAGCTTATTGTTGGGCCTATCGTGTTGCGGGTCAGTGTGTCGTATTAACACGAACATGCATAAAGTAGCATATTGGCGGGTTGCATGGGTCAGGTCGGATCAACCTGTCTACTCTTCAGGTTGTGTCTGGGTTGACCTTTTTTTGACCTGTCGGGTCACGGGTTGGGTTCGGGTTGGTATGTTGGCTGTTTAAATAAAAGCTCAACCCAACATAAACCCAACCCGTGGACCCGAATTGCCAACCTTAGGTCTAGGCAACACCCTATGAATGGAAGCCATATCTAATAAATACAAGTAAACCAAAGAGAAACCTCTCCTCGTAATATTGACTTAAGAAATCAGGCCTACCATGCTTCAAAAACAAATTTGTTGGTGTTGTTACTTTTAAATAATTTTCAATTGAAAGGTTATTTTTACATGTCTCAAAACATAATAGTTATAATAAAAAGTAACATGATGTTTGTTAAAATCAGTTATAACCAAAACTTTAAGTTGTCATTGTGTAACGCTCTTATATGCTACAATAATTCAAAAAAAAGAGCTACATTGTAAAGCTCTCACATGCTACAGTTTTAACTTAAAAGTTTAAATTCTAACTACACTTCCTAAACATCCTTAAAATATAGAATTTGAAATTATATGTTATAACATAAAATAAAACTGCATTAACTATGTCCTTTTTTTTTTCATACCTGCTTAATAGTAAATATAATATTGACATTGATATATTTATATTGGGCATAGTCTAAAGTCCTTAACTAATACCACCTCATGTTATTTAAATAAATGAAAACCATGCTCAAATTTGCTCTTATACATAACAACTAATAGGCATCAAACTTCCCGCCAAATATATCAACATAAAACTTTATTAAAAAAGAGAAGAAAAGAAAAGGTTCGCAAACTAAAACATAAAAAAGTCGAGCAAAAGCATGGAAACTCGGATCAAAAGCAAACAAAACACAATAAGGTAACCTGAAAGAAATAGCATTTGGTAATTCGACATTATATGAGAGAGTATGTCTTCATATAAACGTAAAATATTTGACATTAACACATAAATTTAGCACTATATTGAATATATTCAGGCCTAATTTAATTATTATTAAGATTTTTTTTGGTAGTGCATATTTTTAATTGTCAAATTTGATCAAATTTTTTTATAGGTATTTTTAGTGGTTATCAGAAAAACCTCAAAATTATTGTTATTTTCTTTTTCTCATTTATTGTTACTTATATATAAATAATAGGTATATTGTCAAGGCCTTACCTCAGTCGCAAGAAGCTGACCAAACCCAAAATTGCCGCGGCAACTTACAACTCAAGCTTCTAGAAGACAACGGTCCCGCGCAATAAATTTTTGCCTCCCAGCAATCACGTCCATGTTTTAATGACCCATTGACACGAGGATATTTTAGGAGTCTTCCTCATTTCTCTTTGCAGGCCACAAAGACTCATTTTGACTAAAATAATTACATGACAAGCAAGATTTGAGGTTAGTGTTTTTGTTTTCCCTTAATATTTATACGTTGGTCGAGAGAAGGGGAATTTAAGGATGTGACCTCAATATCAAGACCCTTGTTCTCTTTCTTTCTTTCTTTCTTTCTCTTTTTCTTTTTTTTTTAAATGTTTAACAGTTATGGGGACACCGTTGTTGTCACTATTAAATTGAGAAAAGACACGATGATTTATGAGTCTTAAAAGTTGGCTTTAGTAAAATGTGAGAAACTATGTCTCAAAAAAAAATATAGAAAACCTTCAAATATGGTTTGGTAATTATCACTATCGATAGACCATATAAGTATATATAGTTGATTTTTTCATTTCTTTTTTTTTTTTTTGGAAAGGGGAATGTAATTCTAATCAATGAAATACAAACACCAATCATATGGTCTCAAACTATAGAAATACGATTCCTATAAACAACTAGTTACATCAATATACTTAAATAAAACACTTAAAAGGGAATAGATGTATATCAAGTTTTGAGAACAAATACCCAAATAATTATACCAACAATTAAACACATACATAATTATATAACAAAACTGTTGCGAAATTAATGCGATAGAAACAAAAAATAAAAACACATAGAATTTATATAGAAACCTAAAACAAGAAAAAACCACGGGTAGAGGAGAAGAAAATCACTAAACTCGTAAAGATTACAAAGAAGACGCTAGGGAGGCTCAAATTTGCTAATCATCAAGCCCTAACGCAATGCATCATATATTTGTGCACCGCGAGCTTTTCGGGTCACCATACTCTAACAAAAACTATTACAACTGATGAAAAATTTGATAAAGCAAAATCGAGAAACACATAGCAACAATGTCACAAAATACCACTAATAAACAAATTTAAAAGATTGAAAACATAACCTAATATTGTGGTTGTAAGCATAATGTAACAGGAAAACCACACCTGACTCTATCTAAAAATAAAGAGTTCAAATTCTTCATCCCAAATTCAAAAAAAAATATTAATATCAAAAAAGAAGAAAAACAAGCTACCAAATCGAGGTAACAACTACCTTCATTATAAACTACATCATAAAGAAAAAAGTGAAAAAATTCCCAATCACTACTAACAAAATCTCTAGCAATGAGATGATCCACGAAAGAACCACCAGAGAAAGCACTATATACATAATGTTGTAAATACTTTCGCTAGGGTTTAGAAAAAGATTATAGTTATCAAAAACAATGATGCAGTTAAAGTGTCACTTGAATAGCGACACACAAGCCCTACATACCACACTACTACCACTACAAGAGTCCCCACCACTAAACGGATTAAAAATCTCCTAGCCCCCTTAGCTACTTGTACTAAAAAACTAGGGCGTTATACGGAAGTTTGTGCCTGCTAAACCAACGATCACCAAACTATGTCCTACCATTGATCTACCCCAATAGAAGCTCCGCATTGCACACGGCCCCCAACATCAAAAACCTCACTATTCAACAAGCTTGAAGGCTGATAGTGTGTTTGAGAAGTGAGTTGGAATTGAAGATTAAAATTGAAAGTATTGTAATATGTGAGAGCTTTATACTGTAAAATACTTTTGCTTTACACTTTAGTATTTGTTTGAGTTGGAAATATAATTTAAAACTGAGTTTGTCAAATGCTCTATTGAGACTGTCCTAAAACTTTAGCCATCCTAGTCCCTTTGTACGTCTCTCTTTCTCTCTAAGGCCAACGTTGTTGATTAATTGTTTTTATAGGATTAAGAAAAGCATTTTTTTTAATTAACACTGATTTTGATTTTTTATTTTTTAATTTTATACTTCAGGTTGCTAATTGCTAATAGTCATTATCGGTATTATTGTCTTTTAATGGTATTGTAAATATAAAAAATAATATAATGTAATAATGACACGAAATAAAACAATCATAATTAGTGTTATTAAATACATTTTAAGTGCTACTTGAAAACAATATACCAGAACATGTGAGTCATTCATATTTATTTATACATTTCGCATAAAATATGTTTTATTTATTTATTTTTAAATCAGCCATTAGTCGATAAGTATGGTGCATATCATTTAATCATATTTCCCGTATTTCTGTTTCTTTTTTTTTTTTTTTTTTTTACTCTTTCTGCTTCATCTTAAATTGTGGCATCTTTCAACTGATAGAGATAAAAATAATCCCATGATCTATCTCCAGTAGTTTTTTTTTTTCATTCCTTCTTTGGATACTTTTGCCTAATTTTCCATCTAGGTCGTCCACTGTACGGACTGAAATGGTTTTCTAGCTTTGTTTTGGTTGAATTCTCCATTAAAGTAAACTGCTCATAATGCATGTATGGGACCCTTAATGGACTCTTAAGGTTCATCGTTCTAAATATGCAATGTTGATATTAATTTATTCTTTCCTCATTAGGAAACCCAATAAAAGAAGAATTGTCTCAATCGGATATCAAATGAAGAAGTTATAATTTTTTTCCGCAAATATAGAAATGAGAGTTTTAGCTTTTATAATATTTGAGTCTAAAAAGTTCAAGAGAGGAGTAGAACTCTGAAAACTTGGATTTAAAGGATTCATTTGATTTAAATTTTGAGGAAAACATGTATTTAAAGGATTTTAAAAATTTAAATCCAAAGAGTTAGCTAAATATATGAAAAAAAACAGCCCTAAGATTTTGTTAGATTAGTTGATAAATCAAAATTTTTTTCTACTATCTATCCAAAAATAAATTTCAATTTTATTCCCTATTCAAATTAACACTTCAACTACACATCCAAATGTCAATTCGAATAACAATTCAAATTATACAACTCAAATCAAAAAAATCCAGATATATATACATATATAGCTAACATAATTTAAATATATTTACCAAACGGACCCTAAAAAATCTAGCTCAGAAAAAGTAATTCTAAAAAATCCATTTGATTTGGACTTTCAAACTCCCAAAGAAGCAGTTTCAAAGAGGGTTGAATGCTACTTCCTGTGGAGATCATCTCATCTGCAAGTACAGCTGTTATGGGTAATATCGACGGCCTAAAGCCTAGTGTCAAGATTAAAAAAGCCCAATAAAACTCCACATCTTAGGATCTCAATAAAGGGACGAGCTAATAAGATTTTTGTGAGAACTGAGATATTTTAGGTAAGATAGGAGGACGAACTGAGGAAATACCCAAGTTCACTTAACCAAAGATACGAATTTGAATTACAAATATATGAGATCGAATCCCTTTAAATCAAGGACTAACATGATCCACGCAACGAACATGAAAGGTCGAATAAGTGGGAAGCAAGAATAAAATCAGGAAATAAGTATTCCATCTTTTATATTTAAATTATTATAATTTTATGATTTTGTATGTGAATTTATAACTTTAATATGGGTAGATAGCCCAGAGAAAGGATTCTTTTTTGGTTTGACCTTCTCGCATTCATGTATAGAAGCATTGGTGTATCAAGAAAAAATAAAAAGAAAACACCATAAAGTGGACATAGCTCATATTGAGTGAACCATTATAATTTTGTATGTCATGCACCTTTTTGCTTTTCTCATCTATATTATTCACCGTGACTGCTGCGTGAGATGATTGTTAAGCTAAAACCACCGTCAACAACTGCTTTTGGCGAATTTCTAACCTGTCAATGTATCACCTTTGTCCTTGCTCCCCGTGCGGTTCCCATAAATGTGGACCGGGTTCCTCCTGCAGCAGGTAAATTCAAGTTAAATGTAGATGCGGCGGTCACGGAGGTTATTCCTTTGATTGGAGTTGGAGCGGTAGTTCGGGATTCGAGTGGTGCTGTGGTTGTGTCTATGGCAAAGAAAGCCGAAGGTGCGTTTACTCTGCAAATAGCAGAATGTGTGACAATGCGAGAAGGCATCTTTTAATGTTATCTGCAGGGTAGATTTTACAATTGTCGAGACCGATGCTATTAATGTTTGTCGGGCGGTTAATTGTCCAATCGCTCTTTATGTGGAGAGTCCTATCGTCAGTGACATTAAGCAGCTGCTTTGTCAAGTCAAAGGTGGTATCTGCAGCTATGTTTCCCATTGTGGGAATGGGGTTGCTTATGCTTTGAACACTGCTAGTTTACTTTAGATTGGAGTGGGATTACCCCTTTTATCTGTATCTTTGATTTTTGGCTGCTGTGGCCTAATGATATTCTCAAGTTTACCTTCCAAAAAAAAAGCAGAGTCAAGAAAAGAAAACTCCCGAAGAAGCCAATATCCATGCGGCGACCTTTGATTGGCCTACACAGTTTATGGTCTTGTTTGCACGAAAATTAAAAAATAAATAAATAAATAAAAGAAAACGACCCTACTGAGTACAGCATATGAAATACCGTAAATAGGGACAAAAAACAAGAGGAAAGAAGAGAGAGAAAACGACCAACCTCCAACTGAAAAATACCTACCACCCCCTTTATCTCTCCGCGTCTTAGAGAGAGAAAGAAAATAAAAATGAGAGAGAAAGACAAATTAACTTCAAATTCCCTTTCGTTCCTAACAACAAAGATCGAGCACAAATAAATCGAAAATTTTCAAGAACGAAAAAAAATTCTTTTCGATTGTCAATTTTTATTTTGATTACCCTACTTTTAATTTTCTCATTTATTATTATTTTTTAATTTACGTCTTTTGACGTTCCAGAATTCAACCCCAACCACTTTCTCCCAGCTGATTTCCCGTCACGTTTTCGTCACCTGCCCTTCTTCCTCTTCTCCGTCCAACTCCTAATTATTCAACACAGGATTCCCTTTTTCAATTTTTTTCCTCTCTCTTTCAAATCCCTAAACTTGAAATCTAATCCCTAAAGTTCGGTATTTTCTTTCATTTCTGAGAAACCAGAGCTCTCTGATTTCACCTCAGGTCTGTTGGCTTCTCCTGCCTAATTTGTTTGTCCCTTTGGTGTTCGGTTTGTGTTGCTTTTCTTGGCCAACAAACAAGGAATTTGGGGAATTTTTTCTTTCTTTGTTCGGAAGCTTAGAATTTTGCTCAAGAGTTTTTGAAATGCAATTGGGCTTAATTTTATTTGTTATGTTTTTTGTTCTTTCTTTTTTTTTTTTTTGGCATCTGGGTTGTTTGTGGTGGAATTATGTGGTACTGTATTGTTTCTTTGGTTACTGAGAAAAAAAGTTGGGAATTTGGAACGAGGTTTTGTGGTGTAATTGGACTCTATGGTGCAATGCTTGTTGAATTACACTTTTAAATTCAATTTTTGAGATCGTACTAACTTGTTAATGATGGAATTAATCATATCTGATTGATTGAAAGTAGTCCGTTTTAGTGATCATATTTTCCATTTCAGAAAAATCTAACTTAGCTAGTTAATTTTACATATTGTAGTAAGTGAAATATATATATCAGAGGTGATTATTACTTTCTTAGTTCTTTTGCACTAGCCTTTTTAGAATGATGAGAAGATTAAAAGAATATTGGGCATTGATAATTCAGTGGAGAAAGAAGACTAACTTATTGTTTAAGTCATTTATGATCAATTAGTACCTGCTAAACAGAACCGAAGAAATAATGTTAAACATGTAAAATTAAAACACGGGTTGTTTGGTTTCTTTTGCTGAATGAGAATTTTGGTATCAACTGCGAAGGGAAAAGAAGATCAAATTAGGTGTAACCTTGTTGTGTCCGAGTAATGCCAATTGGAAGATGGGTTATGACAGATTACATGTGTAATGTAGTAAAGTTCTTTTAGATTAAGTTGAAGGAACTGTAATGACAATGGCAGATCAGAAAACATTATTTCTTGGGCCTTAGAGAGAACAGTACATCAAATGTAAAATGATTAATGGGTACATTTAACAATGTGTGAGTTCTGTTAAATAAAATGCAGGCCATTGAAGTGGAAACTCTTAATATCGGATCCTTTCATTGTTTGTCTTTCAAAAGAATGTTGAAACAATGACAAAGCACGTAATCTGTTGTGCATTTGTTCTTTTCAGCCTTTTGCATCTTCTTTTCATCATGTCGAGTTTGGAGGAGCCACTTGGTTTTGACAAGCTGCCAAGCATGAGTACTATTGATAGGGTCCAAAGGTTCTCATCTGGTGCTTGCCGGCCGAGGGAGGATAACATGGGCATGGGCAGCTGCTGGATTGAAGGAAGAAGTTGTAGCACATCCAATAGTTGCAGGTAAGTTAGATGTCATTATTTTTCTGCTCTTTTGTTCGTAGGACATTTCCGATGCACTTGGTAGAACGTTTCTCTTAAGTACATATTTATTCATTGACAACTAAATTAACTATCCTATGTCTCATTTTCTTTTCTATTACTTATATGAGGCATTCTGTATAGCTTGCGGCATCTATTGAACATGTCATATTTGGAAAAGAAGGAAAGAAACCATAAAAGTAGCTGAGGAATATACTATGTAATGTATTTGTTACATCTGTTGTTTCATTTTTTTTTTATTTTTTTATTTTGTTTTCTGTTGCATCTTTCTGATTTTTACTATTGTTGGGGTGCATACAGCAATTTCCTATACAATATGAAAACCAGGGTCTGCTATGTAGGCATTATCAGAAACTTCTAATTAAGAGCATTAACAACCACCTGGATATGCGTTAAGATCTTCTTAAACTATCAAAATAATTTGTCTACGTTTTGTAAACTGTTGGTTGCCGTCATTATATGTGCATCATCTTGTCTTAGGCTCAATTATCCAATGTTTTACGTTAGGATTTTAAATCACATTTATCTTTAATTTATTATATAACCTGAAAATTTGTTGTTTTGCAGTGATGATTATGAAGGGTGTGAAACAGAGATATTTCCATGGGTAAGACATACTAGAGACTACTCTCAGGGTGACACTTTAAACAGAAGGACTTTATGCCTGGCTAGGAATCAAGTAATTGGAAATGGCTGCACTTCTTGGTATCCTTCAGACCATCAATATAAACCCAGGTGCAATGACAAAGACAAACAGGGCCTAACGAACAAGGTAATTGAACAACTGGAATATAATTCATAGCATATGATTTTACAGTCGGGAGTTGCTTTAAAAGCATGCATCAGATAGAATATGTTTCTCATGTCAATTTTATGTACCCCATCTGTCGAATAGCTTTGTAATAGGTTGTGTCTATTTCACAGCTTAAAATATTAGATTTTGGTTTCTACACCGCGTATGCATTTTAATCGAGTGGTATTTAGTTCTATCTAAGAAAAACATACTTTCGAGAAGCCTTGTAATCACTTTTTTTGTCTGCTGGCAGTTTTTTTAAAGTAAGATTTCACTGATATATTTTTTTAATCTAAAAATATCCATACACTATTGGCTATTCATTTCGACGTTACTGTTGCCGTGTCTAATCTTTGTTTATGAAATACCAGTTTTTTAAAGGTATACCGAAGTTTGTGAAGATAGTTGAAGTTGGTCCAAGAGATGGACTACAAAATGAGAAGAATATTGTGCCTACAGCTGTAAAGATTGAATTGATTCGCAGACTAGTCTCGTGTGGATTACCTGTTGTTGAGGCTACAAGTTTTGTATCACCAAAGTGGGTTCCTCAGGTAATTTGTTTGTAGTTTGTGTATACTTGACTTGTCTACCTGAAAATTTTAGATTGTTCTTAAGGCTTACATTTACACGTAAAAATGAACCGTGAGTCGTTGATTGTTTCACCTTTCAACAACTGACAAAGATTTATACTTATCAAAATGAATTAGTAAATAAATAAATATCTCAAGGATTTATGTTTTATTGACGGATCAGATTTCGCAGTCTTTGTTGGCTTATGTATTACCTTTTACATCGTGCCTTTGGTTTTGTTATTTCAACAACATAAATTTCTTTAACTTATATCTTTTTTCTGTAGTTGGCAGATGCAAGGGATGTGATGGAAGCAGTTCATAATCTGGAGGGTGCCAGATTGCCTGTTTTGACACCTAATTTAAAAGTGGGTAAAATCTCTTGGAAACTGTGGTTCTTAAGTGACATGTTAGTGAATCTTTAACATGCTACATTTTCTTTTTCCAGGGCTTTGAAGCTGCTGTTGCAGCGGGTGCAAAGGAAGTAGCAGTTTTTGCATCTGCTTCCGAGTCATTTTCAAAGTCAAACATTAATTGCAGCATTGAAGAAAGTCTTGCTCGTTATCATGCTGTTACTCGTGCTGCGAAAGAACTCTCAATTCCTGTCCGAGGGTATGCTTCCATTTAATGTCCTTTCCTCCTTTCTCAAGTTTCAAAGACGGAAATAATTTGTACTTGTACTGTTGGGTTAGTGTTCAAAATGCTGAGGTGGTATATAGTTTGTATCATAGAGCATTGTATGTTGTGATTGGACCAAAATATAACATTAGTTATCAGCGTATTTGACTTGGAAGTATTTGTTTCAGGAGCTCCAGAGTAACATAGCAGATGACATAATTGATTATCTATCAATTCTATTGAGTTTAAGGACCTTCTCTACTCTACTTGATCTACTTAGCAATTCATCATGATTTATGCTTATGTTACAATTATTTTTTGGTTTCTTTTTCATTTAAATACTTGTACTTTACATAGTTCTGACGCTGATGATTTTCTATAGGTACGTATCATGTGTTGTGGGATGTCCTGTAGAAGGAGCAATTGCACCATCCAAAGTCGCATATGTGGCAAAGGAACTCTACGACATGGGCTGCTTTGAAATTTCTCTTGCTGACACAATTGGGGTTGGAACACCTGGTACTTTCTTCCCCATAGGCCATAACTAGGCCAGATCTGTCACCGTGATCCTAAAAGTTTTCTTATCTCTTGTTAACATGGGTTGCTCCGTTATTGGCTAATTTGTGTCTATTTTCCTCTTACTTTGCCTTGACACAGGAACTGTTGTTCCCATGCTTGAGGCTGTAATGGCTGTTGTTCCTGTTGAGAAATTGGCTGTCCACTTCCATGACACTTACGGGCAATCTCTTCCAAATATTCTAGTATCCCTCCAAGTGAGCCTTCCTGAAAGCTAAATTTCAAATGCTTCATAAAGTACAAATGACCAAGACAGTGCTAAACTTATTCAAATTAAAACTCCACTAGAAGGCAACCTATAGTCATAGTTTTAACTTTTAGGGTGTATAATTCTTCTAGGAGAGTTTACCTAGAATTATGTTATATTTACCATGTTTTTGGACCGACTATGCACTGCATGCCTGTTAATTTATTTTGCAAAATAAAAAAAAACAGATGGGGATCAGCACGATCGATTCCTCAATCGCGGGCTTAGGCGGTTGTCCATATGCGAAAGGAGCTTCAGGGAATGTGGCCACTGAGGATGTTGTTTACATGCTCAATGGACTTGGAGTGAAGACCAATGTGGATCTGACAAAACTCATGAAGGCTGGGGATTTCATCAGCAAGCAGTTGGGTCGCCCGACTGGCTCCAAGACTGCTATTGCCTTGAGCCGAGTCACTGCTGATGCCTCTAAGATATGAGAAGTTCAAGAGAGGTTGATTAGTTAATAATGCACGGTTTAATTGCAAAGAAAAGAAAAGGATCTTAGTTTTATATCTTGGTGAAGACCCATAATAGAAATGAATAAAATCCCATAATCATTGTTCCAGTAATTATGTATGACTTGGGGAACAAACGGTCCCTTGATGTATTCTGTTCTTTGTCTTCCCGATATCAGTTACAGTTTCGAAGGGCAAATTGGCACACACATATAATAAAACATATAAAATTAATTGCTCAAGCCTGGAGCACTTTTGTCTTTTCCATGTCCTTTCTTTCTTTCGGTGGAGAAACTTGCCATACTATTGTTTGTCATATCACCAGTGTTAAACTTTTTAAAGGCTGGTTATTTTAATGGCGTTGTGGGATGAGATGCTTATGGGTGCGAGTGGTTTTATTTTTCATCATTGTTTTCTGTGTTTTGGTTGGTCATGATGTTTACGAGCAAATTGTCATTTTGTCGAATTCCAAAGTCATATTGGATGTAAGCTTTTCCATTGATGATATTAATATTTACACAAATTCTCGTATTCCAAATTCATATTGGATGTAAAATTCCCAATCCTAATTCAAACCAGAGAGTATAACTAATCGTGGACCTTTACAATTCAAATAGATATTAAATCTTAACAAGGAAACTGACTAGATAGCTGCAGAAATAAAGAAATGAATACAATTTTGCAAATACTTCTTCAATTGTTTGTGATTTTGTATTTCTTTAGAACTAGAGTTATTTTTGTGTTTCTCAGGATTTTGACCCGTTAATTTTTGGGGAAATGCACTTTTTCTTTCTTTCTAAAAAAAGGTTTAAAGAGAATATAATTCCTTACAACATTTTGCAGCTTCAACTTGTGTTTACATCCAACCACAAACAATCATCTGATCATACACTGCCAGTGGGGAGCTTTATAGACTTTTCCTGTATGGAAATGTAAAAGTTTGAGCCTATTTGAAAATATATTCCACTTACAAAAGGAAGAGACATGAAACATAGCATACAACAATACACTACTATAGACATAAAAGAAGAAACTATTGTGAGAACGTATCCATGCAATGATCTGCAGTGGAATTGGAGCAACAACAGTTTGTGTTTCCACCCATTTTGTCTGTTCCGTCCACTAGAAAATTCGCGATCCTCTTTAAAGCAAATAAACTTCCTACTTTGGCAGGTCAAGAAATTATTTGAGAAAATATCTAATGTTCAATTCAAATCATTCTGTTTTTTCCTGATGAAAGATACTTCATCAAAAAACAACACAACAAGACAGAACAAAGAAACTAGTAGAGGCACCCACAAGCCCAGCAAAAAAGCTAAAGGTGCTAAAGTAGAACTAGGAATACTGGAAAACATCAAGAAAACCGATTCTCTTTTCCTCAAAACACCACAAAGCCAGTTTATGAGCTACCGAATTAGCCTCACGCTTGATCCAAGCAGCCTCCCAATGCTTAAAGCCATGGAGAGAGACCATAACATCGTGAATAGAGTCAATAGGCTGACCATCACCCACGCGCTTCAGAGCTACTTTTTTTTTTTAACCACATCTCGCACCCCTAGGATGCGTTTCCCGAATGGCGAATACCACTGCTTCGGCTCACAATCCCAGAAGTTCTCGTTCTTGAGATACTTCTCCTTGAGCACCCCCACCCATTGATTGCCATCACTATGGAGCACCCTCCACACCCACTTCGCCAAGCAGGCCTTATTGACATCCCGAAACTGCCTCGGTCTGAGGCCTCCAACTTCCTTAGGCATACAAATGGCATCCCATGCTCGCGACGGGAGCTTTGGGCGGCTAACCGAATTAACGCCCCATCAAAAGTTCCGCAAACAACCGTCTATCTTTGTCAAAATGGGAGTAGGGATAGCATTGGTCATCACCGCGGAGGGAGGCAAAGCTTGACCCACGGATTGAATAAGAGTCGAACTTCCCTGCCTTAGACAATGGAGAAGCCTTCCACCCTTTGACCCGCTTCTCCACTCTATTAACAATGAACTCCCAATCCTTCCTATGGTACCCCGCAACTTAAGAGGCAGCCCCTAGTGTTTCGCTTTGTCCCTCTTACGCGTCATCCCAACGAAATCAACAATCAGACCCGAGCTCCCCAGACTCGTATTCTTGGAAAACAAGATAGAAGATTTATCCATATTCACCTTCTGACCCGACCACAAACAATAGGTCTCAAGACACACTTTCACGGAGCGGGCCAGCCGAAGATTGGCTCTACCAAACAACACCACATCATCCGCAAAAGCCACGTCATGAAGCTCAACTGTAACGACCGGAAAAATCTATTAATTATTAAGCAACATTAATTAAGGATTTTTTAATAACTACGTCTTAAGTTCATAAAAAATATAAGTTTAGAGCTTATAAGTTTAAGTTTCTATAAAAACAACAAGAAATTGTAAGAAATCAATTTAAGACTTTAGTACTAGATAATGTTATGAATGCACAATTATGTGCTCTTTGTATGAAACATATAGCAAAATATGATGTCATGATAGTACACTAGGATAATTAAAAATAATTACTCAGTGTACTAAACCAAAATTTTATAATTTAGTAATTTCATATATGGGCAAAAGTAGTGGCTTTTATAAGAAACTCAATTATAATATTTAAATTGAGATTAATCGATGAAAATGAATTTCTGACTCAATATAGTTGTACGAAATTCCTAGATGATATTAGTTTAGTAGGAAAAACCTAGATCATAGTGACCTAGCTCAACAACATAATTCAAAAATGGTGACTATGAACTTTTTAAATACAAGTTCGATCTTTATTTTAATAAGATCATAAAGTATGATAATAATTTTCTAAGTCTTAAAGATTATTGAAAATTTGAGAGTTTACAATATCATATATGTGCATAATTAGTTATTTACAAGTGTAAAAAATCATGTGAAATTCATAAAAAAAATGTTAATGGAGTCTACAAGCATTGCACGAGTTTGTAAGGCAAAGAAATATCACGAACGGATTAGTTTCGAATCCATATTGTGGTTAAAGAAAGTTCAAAAAATCCATAGATTAGATGTGGATCCATAAACAACTTCTTACTATCAACAATTCAGGTCATACCTACAAAGCACGAATTATGCAAAGTTCAGAATTTGAATTAAATTGACTAACATATGGTAAATTTAATTTAAGAAAAAATTTAAGTCAATATAATTTACTAGAATTTTTATGAATTTTGATTATTATTTTTATAATAAAATTAGAATTTATAATATGAAAATTTTAATGAAAAATATATTTTTTATTTAGTTGTTAGCATTCTAAAGTTTTAGAATTTGTGAAATATTATTTTGATCAAGAAATAAAATTTTAAGTTTCGATCAAAGTTTTAGATACAGAATATTATTCTTATGTAATGCTTATCATTTTCTTCTATGAACACTTATTTTAATTTAACGTTAGAATATGATATTTTAAGTATTATTATCAAAAATATTAAGTAAATTAACTTTTTGTTTAGTAATATCACAAGTGATAGCCACGAGAGATTGATGTGCTAGAGATGTTTATGTCAATAATGATGATAAGTTTAAAGTATTTATTTTTTTAAAGAGTTTTAACTTGCTCTGAATTTATAAATTTTATAATACTTTAGAGTTATATATGCCTTAGAGTTATATTCTTCATAATGCATAAATTTAATTGCATATTTTCTTATTTTTATAATATTTATGATTTCATGATAATTACATATATAACATTTTTATTATGGCGTTAAGAAACTAGATAATACAAAGTGTTCAAAAGAATAATGTGTAAATTAATAGTTTTTTGGAGTCATGGGTGTAAACATTATTGTTGTATAAAAAAATTATGTATTATATTATATTATATTATATTATAAGTAAATAGTGGGAAAAGAAAAAGGACAAAAAAAAGGAAACCTAATTAGATTAGGATTACACTCATTCAAAAAAGGGTAAAAACCTAATTAGATGAAGATTAGGGTTTTATATACTTATCTAATCTCTTCTCTCTTATAAACCTATAAATATACGTTTAAGTCATCAAAGTTTTCGTTTTCTTAATTTCTAGTCAAAGAAAATTCTCTCCCTCACCCCCTCTCCATCATCTCTCTAATCCTTGAAGCCAAGAATTCATTACTCTTATTTTCTTTCCAGCAAAAGTAAAAGGAATTCTTTTTGGAGATTTTGTGTGCAAGTTTTCATATTTGTTAAAGAAAACATAAGAATTTGAGGTATGGTTTAAAGGTTTTCATGGTTTTGAATTTTTTTTATTGGTATATATCGTTTTGTGATAAACTTAGACAATTGTTCTTTTATGTTGTGATGTGTATGCATGTATGTTGGTATGAAAAATAAATTATTTTGTTTATTACTTTGATTATAACAATATTATTTTATGGTTGAAAGCATTTACGTTCATATGATATCATGAAATTTCATGAAAATAAGGTTTTGTTATTAGAGTATGATATAAGAATTTTAGAGTTTTCTGTTAGTTGGTAAGATTACTAGTAATGTTTTGAAATCAACTAATTTTATTTTATTGCGAGTTTTGGACATGATGTGTATATATATGTTATGAATGTTTGAGATTTTTTATAAATTTTCTTCAAACTATTTTAGGGTTATAAGCTTTCAATCAAACACTACTTATGAAATTTCATTTACTGATAGATTTGTATTTGTGCCTTGTAGAGCCTGTTATATAGGACAAAAAGTGTCTTTTGACTCTATAAATAATTATCACTTATTATTGATATGTTAAAAATATGTATGTAAATTATTAACTTCATATCCTTATTACGTTTTAAGATAAAATTCCTTGATTGTCAAGTACTCAGAGATTATAAATGTCTATCTGATATATTCTATGTAACTTGTAAAATAATAAATCATACTTTTAAATATGTTTTACACGATTCATTATTTTTCTAACTTTTATTTATACGTTAACCATGTTACATAAAAATTTCAAAAGCATATCATGCATATTCAATTTTATAAAAATATTTAAATGAACATGTTCACTGTTTAGTATGTTTAATGTTAATATTAACTCCATATTCGAACGTGTGTTTTAAATTATTTTAAATTTATTTGAAGCTTAATTTTGGATATGTTATGATCTTATGTGTCTATTATTTGTAATAATTTTTATAAACTATTTTATAGCATAAATGATTTAATCTATAATTTTCAATTAGGACTGCTCACTATCTAGACTTTGCTAGCAGATTTTGTAGTATTGATTATGTGATTTATTTTAATTATCAAATGAAATTTTTATGGCTAAAAAAAATTGAGAGTTATATATATGTGTTATTTATTTTTTCAAATTTTAAACTCTAATTTAATGTGAATTAAAAGATATAGAGTTATAAATCCTTGAAGGTTAGTTAGTTTTTATGACTGGTAGATTTACTTGAATGTTTTGAAAATTGGAAAAAGATATTTTAGATTAACATTTTCAAGAGAATAAAATTTGAGTGATGTTTATATGCGTTAGCTATGTTATGGAATAATTTTTACACTTTATTCATGCTTATAAGTTGAGATTAATTTCTCTAAGTAATTAATGATAAAGTTTTCTATCCTTATGTTTCTTGACTATAAGAGCATGTTTATCACTCAAAGATTGTGACACCTGTTATTTCTCTAATGGGTATTATAGTGATTAAATTAATTATTAGCATGCTAATTAAAAATTTGTTTCATTTAAAATCTATTTCACAATATTTATTTTTACTTATTTTTAGAATTTTTTTAAAATTTCCTATACTTATCTAGTATATTTACTAAAATGCCATGGTAGACCGTCTTTTATTATTTTTCTCATGTAATGATTAAAAAGAAAATAAATAAACAAATAAAGAGAA
>CAMOHE010049755.1:6395-34985 GCA_946598075.1 Artocarpus hirsutus | reverse complement strand
ATGTGAGGCTCAAAATCAAATGTCAACGTGAGGCTCAGGCGGACAGAGTCGACAAATGCGAGGCTTGTGCTATTAATTTTTAATAACAACCTAAATTATATTTTTTTCCTTACTCCCCTATAATTCTTTTTTTTAAAGGAAAAATGAATTTTATTCCTTTCCAACAATGTCAGACATTACATGTGGTCCCAAAACAGTAGGAATAAAATCTAAACAAACTAGATTGTAAGACAGAGTAAAGACATGATTAGCAAGAAAGTGGGCTACATCATTCCTAATCCGAGAAGTGTAACAACCACTGCCACTATCTGCTTAAGTAATAAATGCTTTAATGCGGTCAACCACATTAGACTCTAAAGCTCGACTTGAAGAACCTTGGATACTTTGAACCACATTAATGGCATCCGATTCGAGAATCCATTTTCAATAGCAGCAAAGTCGAGACAAAAGCACACCTTTTTGAGTGACGAGACATTCAGCAACATAGGGTGTTCAGTCTTAATGAGGGTGTTAGTGCGTTTTGCCACTGCAGTGGAGAAACTCTTGCTGCAGCCTCCAAATGCGGAGCTGGAATTTTTGAAGTAGGAGTGGGTGCTGCAGCCTGTAAAACTAGCGCTGTAGTGTCACACTGGGTTTCTTCAAGCGCTGCAACGAGAGACCTAGCTGCTGTAGCACCTAGATTCTGTCTTATTTATGCAGTTTCCTCCAAATGGTGCTGAAGTGCCAACATCTGATTCATTAGCCCAGGTTTTGTCTTCTTTTACACGTCTACACGTAATCGTTTAGCTTCCAATGGCTTTCTTCTATTCTTAAGAACTGAAAATAAAATAAAAAGCAAATAAGTAGTAAAATAAATTAAACAATAAGATAAAAAACACAGTTAAACTAAAATTACTAAACCTAAATAAAACTTAAATATATATAGAAAATATATAAATAAAACAAAAAAATCACTTCAAAAACTAACAAAATGTACAAGTTAGGATACTAAAAATCTCAATCTATCGAACTCTCCTAAGCCTATAATTTTGCTAGTCATGAGCAAAAAGAAAAACAAACAACAAACAAAAGAGAAATGAGAAGAAATCAAGATTTCAAAATGATTGCTCAATGAAAGCACCATGATAACTGTTAATTGTGGTAACTCTAGCCTCAAAGACATTAAGAATGTAAATGGTTTTAATAATATCACAAACATAATGCATGTTGAGAGTTTCAATCTAAGTGTCAAATTTACCCCATTCTTAATCCTTCTAGTGTGTATATGGCTCCTCCTCAGTCATCCTCTTACTCCCTGGATGACTTTATATACATAGGTAGTTTGTGAGTGATCCCCTAGATGAAGTATTGCTTGAACTTCATAAGTTCA
The DNA here is from genome assembly GCA_946598075.1 of Artocarpus hirsutus. NCBI lineage: Eukaryota > Viridiplantae > Streptophyta > Magnoliopsida > Rosales > Moraceae > Artocarpus > Artocarpus hirsutus. Next base: position 33,616 of record CAMOHE010049755.1, on the reverse strand, counting down.
CTTTCCATATCTATCTCGACTAATGTAGACTAGCACACTACTAAGGGCCATTAGCACGTGAGTAAGCTTGTAATGTTGGGCTTAGATAAGGATAGGATGTGTGGATGTTATGTGACTCAAATCATTTCATAAGCACTTTTAACATTTTAGGACTTTCATAAACCTCATTGTCACTCTCCAAAGCACCCTCAAAACTAGTGTAAACTTTCTTTATCAACCACTTTTATTTCTCTTTATTTCTTTGAATTTTTGCTACTACACCCCAAACTTATTTCCTTCTTTGGTGGGTTTTTTTGGTAATTGAATTAATTATAAATTCAAAAACATTAACACAGAATACTGAAATAGTTTAATACACATAGAAATTAGAAGCTTCCGCAATTTCAGAATCTACTTATCGAATGGCCTGTTTTGAGGTTCCCAATGAAATGAGGCATGGAACGGATCCACTACGAAGAAGCTTTGGGGGTTAGAAAGGAAACTTTGTTAATGATTCAAAATAATCCAAAAAAGACATAGATCTCGATCAAAGTAGGCATATGCCAAATGTGAATAACCCCTGAATCCATGGGCATAACACCTGGTAGAAAAACCCAAACTTTAGTGAAATAAATACCACAGCTTCAAGGGGGGACATGTCAAGTATCCGCCTGGGATCGATAAAAAACGGATTTGAACCCTTAATTTTATTAGAAAAAATTACAAAAAATAATTGATTTTTTTGAAATAAATAAAACATATGATGTTTTTGAATTCACAAATACCCATGGATTCGCTATTTGCTTATTGGCTTCATATAATTCAGTGGTACAACTTTTGTAACTTCATGATATACTCATAGATTGGCAAGTTCAATTGCTACGGGAATGCTGTTTAGTTTACTTGTACCTATTTGAACAGCCTCTGTTAATCCCGTCTGCTTGACTTATCAATTTATCTGGTAAACTATTGAGGGCTCATGTAGCACATGCTACATTAATCATATTTTCTTCTTGGTTAACTATCAAAATAACTTAAAAAATATGAACTAACTAATATAGAAATTCATATATCAAACCAAGATAGTTATCTTTTTAGAAAACTCTAATGATAATGGAAATGCCTACGCGCTTATTGAAAGATTTTTATTCTTTCAAATTCCCAATTATGCTTATTTTGATTAAGGGTAGTACAGGAATATTCAACTGTTGTCATTCGACTACAGTTTAGGCAGTTCTCGAAAAAAGATAGCGAAAAAAATTAGTTTATCTTTTTAACAATAGGTATTCTTTTGGGAATAGTACGGGCTAATGAAGCATTGGGACGTCAAGTCATTAATAACTTGATATGCTGCCATTTAAAATGAGATTTGAACTGAAAGTAAGCTAAACCCATACTGACAAATAACCAACCCGTAATGAATAGGGAAGGTATAGTAATGTTATGAATGACCTAGCAGCAAAAACTGGTAGTAATATCAGCAAACTTGTTCCAAATAACATCTTGTTGTTGCATCGAAACATATAAATGTTGACTAATTTGACTAACATTGAACATGGTAAAATGGTGATGGTATTTTGCCTAAATAGTAGCCACAGTAATAAATAATAGAATACTAAAGATTCGAACTCAAGTGGTCGATAGCTCCGGTCTTGAAAACTGGTATAGTTCGAAACAAAGAACTATTGAGGGTAATCCATAAAAATTATTCAACAGGCTCTGAGTGCCAAACAAATAATAAACTTATATATATATATATATATATATAAGTGTGAACTTCAAGAAAAAATGATACAAATACAACAAGTTTATCCCCTCCAGCTGATCTTTAGAATTTTTTTTTATTTGTTATTTGCAAACGCACATAATTGATCTCGATAGCTATGCCAACCAAAGAACAATGTAACTATGAAATGCAAAGCAAAGATATCCTAAACTCCACCCCACCTCCTATATCTTAACAGGCTCCAAAATTAACTTCTAGAACAAATAATGTGCTTAGAATAGGGTAAGATAATGTTTATTAATTAAAAGCTAGGCTAAAAACATGGCTAACAAAAAATGAAAAAATAAGACCCAAGAGGGATATACTAGGGATACAAGTGTATCAAGGTAGGCTTAACAAGGCTCAAACAGTCCAATGATTATCCTAAATTTGGTCCTAGTGATGTCCAGCCTAGCATTTCACCTCGAAAGGTAATCAAGTATGTTCTAGCATTCTTGGGATCGTGAGGCTACCCATAATGCATAAAAGCTTCTCTAAGTGCACAATTGGCTAAGTAAATGTGGTTTTTGTGTATGAAAGGAGAAGAATTAACAATAATAAAAACCGCACAAGGGTTAAGCACCCAAGCGTCATTATACAAGTTATATCGAGAGAGCCAAATTCAAATAAAACCACAAGCTATCATCGGTCTTTGTCACAACTTAATATTTACAAAACATAGTTTGCTCCTTCTCATGCTCAATTCTCTTATTCAAATTTGATTTTTTTATTTAACCAAAATAAACAAAGCAAGACCAAAATAAAATAAATACAAAACAAAGCAAAATCAATAACTATTACTTACTAGATAACTAAAAACAAAACAAAACAACTTAAAATGAAAATTAAAATTGACTAAAAAAACAACTACAAGCTAATAATAGGATAGCATAAACATGTTGTCACTAGTAGCAATCTTTGAAAAATAAATTTCTCCCCTAAACTTAAAATAATTGTTGTTCCCAATGTCTACTGAACTTGAAAATTTAGTCTATCGAAGTACCACATTAAACAAGATACAAAAACAAAACATTAAATATTTATCATGCATACAATATAAACTATATGAACACATCGAACACCTCAATTTCATGTGTCAATCACTTGTCATAGTGCTCAAAATAAATGATTAGCAATATTACTTCACAAAGAAATTTCATAACACTGTTAAATATCTAATATTAACCATTACATGACAAATGGCAGGTGTTACAAAATTTGCACGGCTTGGAATTTGTGCTAAGGCCTTCATGAAAGGTATGCTGATATGCAACTTCTTAAACACATTAAGAATCTTAGCAAATTGCTCATCCTTCTTCTTTTTTTGGAACCTTTGTGGAAAAGGAAGTGGGTTAGGGAGAATAGGTAGGTTATCTAAGGAAGAAATCGATCTTGGCTTGTGTTCCTCCATCGGTGGCTCTATTTTTTTATTCAATGTTGGTGTAGAAGTAGAAGAATTAACTTTGTCTTCCTGTAGCTTAGGCTCTTGTACCTTTCCTTCACACCTAAGGGTGATAGCATTGCAATACTCCTTTGGGTTTGTCTCTGTGTTGCTTGAAAATTTCCTGGTTGGTTGATTATTGATTGCTTATGCAAGTTGACTAATTTGCGTTTCAATCATCTTCATGGAGGCACCCAAATGGCCAATATTTGTGTCCAAGTTACTTACAGATTCCTCAATCCTATCCATCCTTTGCTCATGCTTGTTGAATCACCTCCTTGTTTAAATAATAAAGGTACTCAAACTATCTTCAAATGAGGGATTTTTTTTTGGCCATTGATTGGTGAAATCTCGATGGTGGGTGCAAGGCATTTCTTGTATTGTCATAAGAAAAGTTTTCATGATTACGAATGCCTAGATAGTAATGAGTGGGTGAAGAAATGTGTTAGATGTGTATGCCTTAAGGAGTAAAAATATAATATGTTTTTGGAGACAATTTAATTAATAAAGAATTTATTTATTAATTATATACCAAATCTTGTCCTCTTTACGTTCATATTTCCTGAATGTATGTTAAGTAAACAAAAGTCTAAGATTGTTAGTCTAAACCTTTAAGAATTGGGCATATGATGGACAGATTATACATAAGACATGATTTTTAAGGTTACGCTCTAAATCATAAGATCTGCAATCGAAAGAATAAAGTTTGGCGCTATATTAATGCAAAGATTGTTATGTTGTCTATATCCCTATTGAGAGATGGTTTGTCTTGACCATTGGAGGTGGACTCCATGAATAGAAACATTAGCACATTGTCATAGGTGACGATGTGTTAGATCAGGACATAAAGTGAATTGATTTAGATTAATAATTCTATCTCGGTAAATCGATTCACTGTAGACAATCATTTGTATTGTATCTTAATCTTGAAATCAATGGTGGGCCCATTATCTTGACTTATATCTTTTGATATACCAAAGGGTGACATCCACATTTTATAGTGGTATGCATATCGGTACGTTGGAGGCATGACTCTTGATGACGTAGACCTGTTATTCATAGATATAGAATCCATAGCTCCTTTTTAGGAGTAGTTGATATCCTCTTCTATGCGTTATTTTGTAATTAGAAAATTGGAGCACTCAACTATTTAGATATATAGGTGTAATTGAATAGTATACTATCTTTAGATGGTAAGTTATTCAATGGTGAGATAATAGAACGTATGATAAAAATAATTGGGAAGGTAAGATAGAACTTGTCCTTAAGTCGATTATAGATAATTCTATGGGGATACAATATATTATGATATGTCATAGAAACTTAGCTATTTGGGCTTCGTAATTCTATATACTTTGAGAGTGCAGCTCTAAGGTTTTAGTGGAGTTACGTTGAAGCTAATAATTATGAAATCTATATCTGGGATATTGAGTTTCATAATTATCAGGAGCTTGAACTATATAGGTCCATCAAGTACCTTTTGCTAGCTCACAAAAATCCTGTAATGATATGGTGTATTTTTCTAATAATTGGTGACTTATGTCAGATTTATTAGATTGGCTAAAATTCGATAAAATTAGATAATTCATGTGTTGTTTATTAGTTGAATTAATTTTGTGATAAAATTAATTCAAGAAAAACTTGTTAAATTATCAGGATCGGATAATTCATGTTTGTTTATCGGTTGGATTAATTTTGAATTAATTCAAGATAAACTTGTTGAATTATCAATAATATTTATTTTCCTAAAGATTAACTAGATATGACTGTTTTAATTAGATAACTTCTTTATTATGTTATTTAAATTAAAACTAAGGCTTTATCCCAAGAATCTTGGGTGGGAAATAAAGATTCATAAGAATCTTTTATTGAAGGTTCGGCAGGCCGATCTTTAAGTTCGGCCGGCCAATTGAGGAGGTTCAGTAGGCCGATTTGCAAGTTCGGCCTGCCAATCGAGCGATAAAGGATCACATATTTTCACGCATATTTTATCAGATATTGATTCTGATTTGAATTTGATTAAAATTTTTGAGACCCTATTTGATAAGGGTTTACTCCTAGGCTTAACCTCTATAAAAAGGGAGTGAGTCTCATTATTATTTAGATCAATTGAAAGATTAAGAGTGAGACTCTATCGGTGAGACTCTAGAAACTCCCTGAGAGCTATTGTTTACAAATCACGAATTGTAGCTTTGGGTTCTTTCAATTGGTTGGAAGAAAATCACGTGGAGAAAAGCTAAAGGACTTGAGCCCACACTCACTCCGATCGAGGATAGAGAATAGCAAAGAAGGGTAGTTGGTTGAGGTCTTTTGGGAACGTTACTTCTCTTCACTGATTGTAGTAGTTTTTTGACACACAAAAGGTTAGTAAGATCTGGTTAATTTATGCATATAGCATGTCAAACTTGTGTTTTAAAAAAATACTCTCATATAGAAATTTTAAAATTTCACTGCGTACTATTTTTCCAATAATTGGTATCAGAGCTATGGTTTTTACATAAATTTACGAGTTTGTGATTATGCTATATGTGTAAATTATGTAATTTTGATCTCTCATATGCTTGAATTTAATTTTATAGAGAGTTGGCACTCTAGGTTTCTGTATAATTTTATATGTTGTCATGGATTATTTGATGAATTTTTATTAATTAATTATGGTTGATTAAATTATTATTTAATTATTAAATAAATCATTTATTTATACCGGTTATGGTTCCTCAGAAGTTAGAATGTGTATCTAAGTTTTTTATGTAATTAGATGGTGGACTATCATCTTCGTCTAAGAATTATTATTTAATTTTAAATTTGTAAAAATTTTATAATTAAATAATCATTCGAAGAAGACATATTTAGAAGATGGATGATGGCATTCCTAGGTATTTCTTGAGTATCTAATTTTATGTTTTTGAATTGTTGAAAATAAAATTGATAAGTTGCATTAGAAATTGTATTTTTTGAAAAGGGGTGATCTCTGCTCGGTCAGCATGCTGAACATCTAGGTTTGATAGGCTGATGGTTGTAGATTGACAGGCCAGAAGTGAGGTTCGACAGGCCATCAACGAGGCAAAAATCAAGTAGCTCTGGTGGCAAGCTAAACTTTTGGTTCGACAGGCCGATTTGTCATGAACTAGCAGACCAATCTGCGAAGATCGACAAGCCGATGGGTCATGATTGGCAAGCTGATCACCCAAATCGGCTTGCCAGTAGAGAGCTGAAAATTTTTTCCAAGAAAAGGTACTATTTTTCATGCAATTTTAATTTCATTTTTGGGACAATTCTGAGAAATATTAAATTTGAATTTGACTGAAAATATGGAGCATTCAATCTATACGGGATTGAAGACTTGAAGATGGGCATTACATGAAGAAGGATACAGCTTGAGGATTTCAGGATGAAGAATCGATAATATATTTCGATTATTCTCTTGTAATCTTTGTATTCTATTCTCTAGGGTGAAACCATAATATTACGGTTATTTATTATTATTTTGCTTGTAGCTTTGCTTGATTGCTTTGCTTGTTAATATTATAATATGATTTGCCATGTATATTGTTAACATGCCATATAGAATAGGGAGCACCACTCAATTAAAAATTGTTCATGTATGTTTTTAAAATAAAACCTTGATTTCAAAGGATTGAGTGGGAGAAGGTTTTCAAAGAGAGGACCTAAGGCTTCCATCATTGGTCGATCGGGAGAACACAGTAGTTTCGACCCCTAGGAAGGGACTTTATAATGTACCAAGTTAGATCTCCAAGAGGATAAGGTATTTTAGCATATTTTATGATTGCACACCCCTAGGTGGCAAATTATAAATCATGGATAAAATATCAAAACAATGGTTATATACTCATGTTAATTTTATTACTAACCTCTCTTAGGAGCTCTGTTAATAAAATTAATGGCCAAAGAAACGATTATTAATATATGTTGGATCATACGTGTCCTAGATGGCATATATTAATCAAGAGAGGATCCGTGTTCCTGATTGAATTTGGCTTGACTCTCCTAGAAGCTTGTTGAATTATGAGTTGAAAATTGTCGTTGTGAGGCTGTGATATTTTCAAGGTTTTGACACATAAAAACATTTGTATGTTTTTACATGATCGTGTTATCTTACTAAATTGTTATGCTATGTTCACTTATGTTTGGTATATGATTCTTTATTGTGGATTAAAACTGTTTAAAAATACTTTATCATCGATACTTGGCAAAAACCAACTAATTGGAGAGAATTATAATGATTGAAAACGGAACCTAAACATCATCCTCTCCTTTGAGAAACTATAAATTATGCTAACAACCCCTTGTCCTCTCAAGCCTAGGGGAGACTCCAACAACAATCAATTTTAAGCATATGATTGTTGGGAAGATGCAAATGATCAAGCCCATTGCTATGTTATGGCCAGCATGAATAATGTGTTGCAGGCTCAACATGAGGATTATGAGACTGCTAAGCAGATCTTGGATAATCTAGAAGACATGTTTAGAGGTCAGGCCCTAACAAAGCGGCAAGGGGAGCTTTAAAAACTCTTAAACTGTAAGCAAAGGTTGGGGACATCTATAAAGAAGCACATGATATTGGTCATGGGTTACCCCATTGAGGCACAAACCAATGGAGCTGACATCAATGTTGAAACTCAAATGACTATGGTCTTTGAGACTTTGTCTAAGGAATTTATTCCATTTAGAGCTACTTTTAATTTAAGCAATAGACGGGATATGCCCTTAATGGAGTTAATGAAACAGTTACCAGAGTTCAAACTACTAGTTAAGGAGTCTTCTATGAGTGGAGAGGCCAATTTGGCGGCTGCTTCTAGTTCCATTCCCAATCCTAGGAATGGAAAGAAACAATGGGCCAAGAATGGGAAGTCTTCTGTTCCTGCTAACAACAAGAGTAACAAGAAGAAGAAGAAGAACCCGAAGAAGCTTAAATGCTTCTTCTACAGGAAGTTCAGGTAATTAAGAAGAACTACAAGGACTTCCCTTCTCGAGGAGGTAGGTGTGATCTTCTATATTTAGAAACTTGTTTGGTTAAGGAATCCAATGACATTTGGGTTATAAATTCTGATGCAACTAATCATATTTGTGTTTCTCTACAGGGGTTCAAAGAAACGAGAAGTCTGCTTCATGAAGACTTCATGCTTCGAATGGACGATGGATCCTTGGTCTTAGTTGAAGCAATGGGAGATGTCCATCTATATTTTGATAATTATAGGAATTTAATTTTGCGAGAATGTTTATATGTTCCTAAATATAAAAGGAATTTAATTTCTATATCTTGTTTATTTAAAGACTCCTATTTGGTTTCTTTTAATAATAAAGTGGTGATTCGTAAAAATAAATCTTTTATCTATTCTAGATGGATGCAAAATAATCTATATTTTATCAAACTTAAGATGAACTTACTGTTTAATGTTGAGATGAATGATTAACTCAAAAAGACTTGAAACTTCTCACTCTAATAAGACTTATATTTGGGATTTGCACCTTGGCCATATTGATCTGAATAGGATTCAAAGATTGATAAAAGATGGACCTTTAAGTCACTTAAAGGTGGAATCTATACCTCAATGTGAATCTTGTTTGGAGGGTAAATTAACCAAAAGACCATTCAGGTCTAAGGCCAATAGGGTCAAAGAGGTTCTAGGCCTTGTGCATAGTGATGTTTGCAGACCGATGAACATTCAGGCACGAGGAACGTATGAGTATTTCGTCACTTTTATTGATGATTACTCAAGGTATGGGTATGTGTACCTAATGCACCACAAAAGAGAAACTTTTGACAAGTTCAAGGAGTTTCAGGCTGAAGTGGAAAAGCAATTGGTAGACCCATAAACGCACTTCAATCTGATCTAAGTAGAGAATACCTTTCTGATGAGTTCTTAGGACACTTATTAGAGAATAGGATTTTATCCCATTTGACTGTGCTAGGCACTCTGCAACAGAATGGCATAGCAGAAAGAAGAAATAGGACTTTATTGAACTTAGTCAGGTCCATGATGTGTTATACATCATTGCCTTTATCCTTTTGAGGATATGCACTACAAACCGCATGTTATCTTTTGAACAACGTGCCTTAAAATTGGTCCCTAAAACTCCTCATGAGTTATGGACAGGCAAGAAGATATCCTTAAACCATATTCGCATATGGGGTTGTCTGACTCATGTCCTGTTTAAGGATGCAAATAAGTTGGAAGCATGTTTAGAATTTTGTGTGTTTGTAAGATATCCAAAAGGGACTAAATGGGATTATTTTTATAACCCAAAGGAAAATAAAGTTGTGGTTTCAACTCATGTAACTTTCCTTAAGGAGAGTTAAATGGATGACTTTAAGCCTCGAAGCAAAGTGGTGTTTAAGGAGTTAATGAGTGATTCAATCACTCTAGGGGTTCTGAATGAAACCACTTTAATCAGTGTGGAAAAACCAAACGAACCTAAATAACAACCTAAGGGGCTTTAGCGTAGTAAGAGGATCAGGCATCAACCCGAGAGGTATATGTTCAATAGGGAGGCCTTCTTGGTTGAACCGGATGAAGATGACAGAGATCCTTGCATTTATGCAGAGGCTATAGAGGATGTTGACTCGAAACTCTAGACAGAGGCCATGAACATAGAGATGAAGTCTATGGAGACTAATTGGGTCTAGAAGCTTGTGGATCTTACCGAATGGGTAAAACCCATAGGGTGTAAATGGATCTACAAGAGGAAATGATGAGTAGATGGAAAGGTTGAAACCTTTAAGGCTAGACTGGTAGCTAAGGGTTATATGCAAAAGAAAGGAATTGATTACGAGAAAACCTTTTCATCGATAGCCATGCTTGAGTCTATACGGATTCTCTTGTCCATAGCTACCGCTCTCGATTACGAGGTTGGATAGATGGATGTCAAGACGGCTTTTCTAAATGGCTATATTGATGAGTCCATCTATATGGAACAACTAGACAGGTTCAAGGCCAAGGGTCAAGAGGGTAAGGTTTGTAAGCTGCTAAAGTCAATTTATGGACAAGCTTCCTGTTCTTGGAACATAAGATGAACCATATGTTTACAAACATATTAAGGATAGGAAGGTGGTCTTTCTACTGTTTTATGTAGATGACATTTTGCTAATTGGCAATGATGTAGGAGCATTGTCATCGGTCAAATTATGGTTGACCAAGTAGTTTGATATGAAGGACTTAGGTGAGGCTATTTGGTTCTTGGTATCCAAATATTTTGGGATAGGAAGATCAAAATGATAGCTTTTACCACAAGTTGGCTACATAGATAAAATTCTCAATAAGTATGCAATGTAGGATTCTAAGAAAGGTGGGCAACCATCTAGGTCTGGAATTACTTTTTCTAGACTCTCCAAAGTCTAAGGAAGAAAGAGATTATATGAAGAAAGTGCCTTATGCTTTGATAGTAGGTAGTCTTATGTCTACCATGCTTTGCACATGATTGGATATTTATTATGCAGTTAGAATTGTAATTCGATTTTAGGCAGATCCGAGATCAAACTACTAGATTGCGATCAAGCATATTCTTAAGTACTTGAGAAGGACTCGAGGGTATATGCTTGTGTATTCGAGCGAGGACTTAACTCCTCTAGGATACACTAATTTAGATTTTCAATCTTGTCTAGATTCGAGGAGATCGACTTCAGGTTTTGTGTTTACTTTGGAAGGCGATGCCATCAGTTGGAGAAGTGTAAGGCAAGATTGCACTTTGGATTCAATAATGGAGGCCGAGTATGTGGCAACTAGTGATGCTTCAAAAGAAGCAGCGTGGCTCTGTAAGTTTCTTGGGAATCTTAAGGTAGTTCTTAGTATGGATAAGGTGGTATCACTCTATTGTGACAATAGTGCGGTGGTACGGTGATAGCTAATGCTAAGGAGCCAAGATTTCACAAGAAGAGTAAGCATATTGATCAGAAGTATCATGTGATGAAGAACTTCGTTGAGGGTGGGCATCTCACTGTGTGCAAAATCGCATCAGATGACAATTTAGCTGATCCATTTACGAAGACACTTACTGGGAGAGTCTTCGAGAGACATGGGAAGCTATAGGGATGTGAGATTTGTCATATTTACTCACTTAGTGCAAATGAGAGATTGTTAGATGTGTATGCCCTAAGGAGTAAAAATGTAATATGTTTTTAAAGACATTTTATCAATAAAGAATTCATTTATTATTTACATACCAAATCTTGTCCTCTTTATGTTCATATTTGTTGAATGTATGTTAAGTAAACAAAAGTCTGAGACTGTCTATCTAAACCTTTAAGAATTGGGCATATGATGAATAGATTATGCAAAAGACATGATTCTTAAGATGACGGTCTAAATTATAAGATTTGTAATCAAGGGAATAAAGTTAGGCGCTTTATTCATGTAAAGATTGTTATGTTATCTATATCCTTATTGGGAGATGGTTTGTCTTGACCATCGGAGGTGGACTCCAAGAATGAAATATTGGCACATTGCCATAGGTGACGATGTGTTGGATCGGACATAAAGTGAATTGATTTGGATTAATAATTCTATCTAGGCAAATCAATTCACTTTATACAATCATTTGTATTGTTTCTTAATCTTGAGATGACTAGTGGGTCCGTTGTATTGACTTGTGTTTTTTGAGGTACCAAAGGGTGACACCTATATTTTAATAGTGGTATGCATGTTAGTACATTGGAGGCATGACTCTTGATAGCGTATACCTATTATTCATAGATATGAAATCCATAGCTCTTCTTTAGGAGTAGTTGATATCCTCTTATATGCGTTATCCTGTAATTGAAAAATTGGAGCACTCAACCATTTGAATGCATATGTGTAACCAAATGGTATATTTTCTTTATCAGGTAAGTTTTTCAATTGTGAGATAATGGAACTTACGATAACAATAATTAGAAAGGTAAGATAGACTTGTCCTTAAGTTGATTATGGATAATCCTATAGGGATACGATACATTATGATATGTCATGTAGACTTAGCTATTCAGGCTTCATAATTCTATATAGTTCGAGAGTGTAACTCTAAGCTTTTAGTGGAGTAGCTTTGGAGCTGATAATTATAAAATTTATATATGGGATATTGGGTTTTATAATTATAGGGAGCATGAACTACATAGGTCCATCAGGTCCCCTTTTCTAGCTTACAAAAATCTTATAATGTTATGGTGTGCTTTTTCAATAATTGGTGACTTATGTCTGATTTATCAGATTGGTTGAAATTCGATAAAATTAAATAATTCATGTTTGTTTATCTATTGAATTAATTTTGTGATAAAATTAATTCAAGATAAACTTGTTGAATTATCAAGATTAATAATTTATGTCTATTTATTAGTTAGATTAATTTTGAATTTATTCAAGATAACCTTGTTGAATTATCAGAAATATTTATTTTCCTAGTGATTAACTAGATATGACTATTTTAATCAAATAACTTCTCCATTGTGTTATTTGAATTAAAACTAAGGCTCTATCCTAAGAATCTCAACTGGGAAATAAAGATTCGCAGGGATCCTTTATCGGAGGTTCAGCAGGCCAATCTTTAAGTTTGACCTGTCGATTAAGGAGGTTCAGCAGGCCAATCTGCAAGTTTTGTCTACTGACAGGGCGATAAAAGGATCACGTATTTCCACGTGGATTTTATCAGATATTGATTCTGATTTGAACCTAATTCAAATTTTTGAGATCCTATCTGATAAGGGCTGACTCTTGGGCCAACCTTGATAAAAAGGGAGTGAGTCTCATTATTATTTAGATTAGTTAAGAGATTAAGAATGAGACTCTGCCAGTGAGACTCTAGAAGCTCCCTAAGAGCTATTGTTCATAAATCACGAACTGTAGCTTTGGGTTCTCTCAATTGGTTGAAAGGAGAATCACCTGAAGAAAAGCTAAACGACGTGAGCCCACACTCACTCCAATCAATGATAGAGAATAGCAAAGAAGGTTAGTTAGTTAAGGTCCTTTTGGAACATTATTTCTCTTCACTGATTGCAGGAGCATTTTGGCACACAAAAGGTTAGTAAGATCTGGTCAATTTATGCATATAGCGTGTCAAACTTATGTTTTAGAAAATACTCTAATATAGAAATTTTAAAATTCCATCGTGTACTATTTTTCCAACAAAATGTTATCCCTATAGTTGACATTCCTATTGTCGACACAATTCCCTTGCTCTTGATTAGCATCCACTCCTAGATATGAAGCATTAGCAGCATTGGATGACTTTGTAATGGTTAGAGCTCCTTTTGTTTTCAATGTAGCTAATTGAATGGCAAGGTAAGAAACTTGGGCAGACAAGGCAATGAAAGGGTCCACCGAATGAAGATCGGCTACTCTTCTTGACATAGTCCACTCATTTGGAAAATCAAAATTGTTAGATCCAATCTTCTCTAGAATCTCAAAGGCAATGTTTAGAGTTTTGCCTAGCAAAGAGCCTCCCACGGTAGCATCGAGTATAATCCTAGTTTGAACATTCAACCCATTATAAAAAACTTAGATTTGAAGCCAATTTGCAAAACTGTGTTGAAGACATCTTTGAAGAAGGTTCTTGAACTACTCCCAATGCTTATAAAATGGCTCAAAATCTAATTGCTTGAATTGCCAAATTTCACTCCTCAATTGCGCCATCTTCGATGTTGGAAAGAACTTGGAGAGGAACTTAGAGGCCATTTCCACCCAAATTGTTGTTAGGATAGATGCCTATAAAACATATGATATTTTATAATGAACATATTTATAAATAAATAAAATGAATTTATTCATCACATTTGGATGTATGTATTTTGAATACTTTAAGAATATCATAAAAATTTCATAATTATCTATCTGACTTTAAATATTGTACACAAGTGTTATATACAAGAGGATGATATTTAAATATGATAATTAAAATGGCCAATAACATAATTATTTATTCGATTAAAGTATGAAATCTTTATTTGATCGTTACTAGTGCCAGTTATTTCTATTAAGAATAGAATGGTCTTATCGGACTGTTATTGTAGTAAGTGATTAAATGAGTGCACTGTAAATAGTGAGATTATGTAGGACTAGGACATGATGAGACATGAATGGTTAATAATTTTCATTACATATAGCGAGTTCTAATCATATTATCCAATGGCCCTATATATGATGATCTTAATCCTAAGTTATTAGCAGACTTTTATTTATGGATTTATGTCTTTTGACTTCCTTGGTACAGACTTGAAGATCAAATCTTATCTCTTGTATCCTGGAGACAAGATGAAATAAGTAGCCAAAAATGTTAATATTATAAGATGAAATCCATTTCTTCTCTAATGAGAAGCAGATAAATAATTTTCTTGAGTATTGATTCGGAGCTTGAATAATAAAAGTGCTCAATTCATGATTAAGTTTGTGAATTTATTATTCATTAGAAAATCAATGGCACTCAAGGATAAAGAAGTAATTGGAGAGATTAACGGATTTTACGTGATTCTAATTATGAATTATTTATGGAGGATCGACTTATATGTAATGACTATATCAAATGGATGACTCTAAGAAATGAGTAATTGAATATCTATAATTTGGAGAGTGTAATTCCAAGTATTTGGTGGAGTTATATTAGAATTAATAAAATAGTAATATATTAACTAAAGTGTTTAATTAATATATTAGTTTTATTGGAGCTTGAAATTATGGGTTCATTAGTCCACCACCATCCTCGTAAACATTGTTTAGACAAGCGAAATTATTAGTTTAAATAATTAATTTAGAATTATGAAATTCTAGATTAAATATAAATCAAAATAAATTATTTATTAATTAATTTATTACTATTTAGAATTAATAAAATAGTAATATATTAACTAAAGCGTTTAATTAATATATTAGTTTTATTGGAGCTTGAAATTATGAGTCCATTAGTCCACCACCATCCTTGTAAACACTGTTTAGACAAGCTAAATTATTAGTTTAAATAATTAATTTAGAATTATGGAATTCTAGATTAAATATAAATCAAAATAAATTATTTATTAATTAATTTATATTTAGTAAATAATTAACAATTTAATAAATACAAAAAAATTAATTTTGGAAATCACACAGTGAGTGGTCCCATTGTGTGCACCCTACTGTGTGTGCACATCAAAGCTTGTTTACAAAGTTTTTATATTTAGTATTTCCAATTTTGAATAAATGTGATTTAACTCAAATATAGAAAGTTTAATGTAGTGGCAAAAAAGATTGGATAACAAGTAGTTTTTTCTCTTCTTTCTCCTCTAAATTAGCGCTACACATAGAAATGGTATCTGTGTGTTTGTGGCGCCTATAGCAGTACAGGAATAGAAAACTTATGTCTTTTATTTTAATTAAAATATCTGATATTAAAATTAAAATAAAGAGACTTTCTAAAATTGATTAGCTCTATTGTTGTCGATAAATAGAGGCCTCCTTTATTCTTTTAGGAGAACACCTATGAGTCTTGAAGAGACTAAGAGTACTATGTAGAGGAATACTCATAAGATTGTAAAGAGAGAAAGGAAAAGAAAAAAAGTTATTCTATTTTTTGAGTGATCATTAGTAACTGTACTCTTTCTATGCCCACATGTGCATCTATCCAAGTGCCAAGGATTAGGCAAGGAAGACGTTGGTTTCAAAAATAGAGAATGTCCTTTGCAATCCTTATTTCTCTTCAACTGCATCTCTCTACTAATAAACATATAGAGAATGCTTGTGAGTATTGAAGAGACTAAGAGTACTCCATAGAGAAAAACTCATAAGATTGTAAAGAGAGAGAGGAAAAGAAGAAAGTTATTCTATTTCTTGAGTCATCATTAGTAACTGTACTCCTTCTACGCCTACACGTACATCTATCCAAGTGCCAAGGATTAGGCAAGGAAGACATTAGTTTCAAAAATAGAGAATGTCCTTTGCAATCCTTATTTCTCTTCAACTTTATCTCTCTACCGATAAACAAGGTATTTATATATTATTTATGCACAAAATTAATATAATCTACAGTGTTTTACAAAAGTTTTAAGAAAATTTTTGTTATACATGATCCATACTTTTACCACATTTCCACTATATTTTTTGAAAAACGTTTTCCAAAACCAACAGTTGTGATACTTCTCGATTAAAGTGATTGCAACCAACTCCTTGCCTTGTCCCAAAGAGAGAAAGGAAAAAAGTGGAGTCGTATAACATCCTTGATTACTCTGTCTATCTTCACTGTGTCATAGCATTCCAAGAAAACGGCAAGATGAGCATTGTCATTTTCACTCGAAGAACCACCAAATGGATTATGTTGAACCATGACAATGAGTGATGGCTTCAAGTTGAATTTGTTAGCATTGACCAGTTGACGTACTATCCCATTGTAATTCTCATTCATTGCAAGGCAGAAAGAGTCCTAGATGGCCCATTGTTGAGGCTGTTATTGTTGGTTTTGATTAGCCTCCGCCATGTCTTGGCTTCAAGTCTTCTATCTCTTCTAACAGTACTAAGAGCTCACCCAATCTCCCAATCAACTGGCAATAATTCCAAGCTTTGAGCTCTTTGCATTCACTAAAAACACAAATTTTAAACAAAACTTAGCAAAATTAAGAGAAAAGAAACACCTATATTAAGATCAAGTTACTTAGCTATAATATTAGCAAAAACCTAAAAAATTTCAATCCCCGACAATGACACCAAAAACTTATTGCAATATTTCCGCAAGTGAACGGATCATAAAAGTAATAAAGTGACCCAAAAAGGTTGAGTATCATCCCTCGAGGATTGAATTTTTAGAATTTTAACTAATTACTATAGGTCTTAGGAACTCAATTTTATCTGGCAATGTTAAATTTGGATTAAAATGTAAATCTTAAAATTAAACTAACTCATTAAGCGATCAATTAACAAAACAAATGCAAACTTGATGATTTTGTGAGATAGAAATCCTATTTGATGAAAGTTTAGGGACTTGATTTCACTCTATTCTATCTATGCTTATCTAAATTGGTAATTGTTAACTATTTTCACCTAATTCATTGATCAATAATTTAGATTCAACTCATTCACTTTCTCAAGTGTCAATGAGTTTATATGCGTGGATAAATAAGTCAACATCTCTATCTAGTTTTTTTATCTACATATGCATTAAGCATATCCTAACAGTGACCATCAAACTATGCTATTGATTCTCTCAAATTCAATGGCACTTAATATTGTGTATCTCAAAACTGATAAATTAATTAACCTCCCTTGAGCGTTGAAATACATAAATCTCATTCAACTAATTCATATCTCAACAAATTAGAAGCATTAAGCAAATGAGAACACAAATGAATTGAAATGAAAATATATTAACGATTATTCAAGAATTCTTTTAACTAGAGCTGTGTCAAGGCCTTAGAATGAGAATCTAGCCACTCATAATGTTAATAATCAAACCAAAAAATATAATCATATTTAACACAAAAATCAAGGAAAATAAATACAAGAAAATTGGAAAGAAAATAAACTATAGATGGTTTTTAAGCTCCAATCATCCATAGAATCCAAAAGCCTTTGATTTTGTGCCTCCCAATCTACAAAAATTTAGTTTTCCTTGCTTCAAAAGCCGAAGTGGCAGCTAAATGTTGTTTTCCAAGTGTGGGTTTCTCCTCTCAAAACCCTATCAAAATGGGCTGTTATATGTATTTTTTTTTTACAGTTGTGCTTAGTCTTAATGAGGGGGTCAATGCATTTTGGGGCTGCAAAGGAGCAACTCTCGCTTCAGACCCAAAATGCAGAGCCAGAATTTTTGAAGCAGCGACGGGCACTGTAACACGTAAAATTGGCACTATAGCGCTAGACTAGATTTCTTCGAGCACTGCAGCAAGAGACTTGGTCGCTACAACGCCTAGGTTCAATCTTATTTAGGTAGTTTCCTTCAAATGGCATTGCAGCGCCAAAAAGCCTCGTTGAAGCTCCAACATTTGATTAATTAGCCCAGGTTTTGTTCTCTTCTACGCGCCAACACATGATCCTTTAGATCCCAATGGCTTTTTTTTTCTATTCTTAATAATTGTAAATAAAATTAAAAAAAAATAACAAATAAGTAGTAAAATAAAGTCAAAATAACATAAAAACACAATTAAACTAAAATTACTAAATCTAAATCAAACTTAAATAAACCTAGAAAATACATACATAAAACTAACAAAGTGATTCAAAAACTAACAAAATGTATAAGTTGGGATGCCAAAGATCTCATTCTATCAAGGGCCAAAAAACTCCTAGGATTTTGTTTACGACCAAAGCCAGAACATGACCACACTCATTTCTTACGACTACCCCGTGCCCAATGAGCTGAATCGATCCATGCGCACTAGCATCAAACATTGATCTCTACAAAACCAGGATCGGAAGGGCACCAACGTTTCTTAGACAGAACCAAAGTTTCTCGTTTGCTCGAGTCCAACAAAGAGCATTGTTGCTAATTAGCAAGAACTCTTTCGGATCTATTAGCCATCTCCGTTGGCATCAAGCATTCGTTGTAATGGACCCATGAGATTCTATCTATCCAAATGCTGCAGACAATCATACAAAACAGTTCCATATCTACATCAGTACCCTCAACCATATGAATGCATAAAGGTAGCAAAAGGACCAGTCTTAAAAGAACTAAGTCGCTGCCGTATTACATTAACTCTCCAAACTTCTGCCACAGCCGAGCAACACCATAGAGCATGAGTGGTAGTTTCAGCAGCTTCCAAACAACGCGGGCATAGACTATTACACTAGACACCACGCTGAGCTAAATAACTTTTCGTCGGGAGAGCATCATTAAAAGAATGCTAAAGGTGGATTTTCACGTTGCTTAGAATCTGAAGCTTCCATAATCTACCCCACCATTTACGATTCACTCCCTCAAATGAGCAGCTTGTCTTTTAGCTTGCCGCCATCTCCAACTTATAACCTGACCTTACTAAATAGAGTCCCTTAATATCATAGTGCCAAAGGATCCTATCTTTATGATTCTGAGCACGAAAAGGAATATAAATAATATCCGTCCGGTCCACCTCCAAAAAAGTGACATAAAACTATAATCCCATCATAAATTTCTAACTCAATCCGAGACCGTCCAATCCTCTACCTCTTGGGACACGCATGTGATGGGAAAAAAATAGTGTTGTCGAGGGATCCATGGATCTAAAAAAATTGTAACTCACCGACCATTACCAATTCTTCATCACTTTCCTTTTATGAGAAATTCCCGACCCCAAATAATACTTTGCCAAACGACAGAAGGGCTATGACCAAGTTGCGCCTCTAGAAAATCACCATTGCAAAAATATTTTGCTTCAAGCACCCGAGCCATGGGAGAGTCTGGACATATAATGACTCTCCAACCTTGTTTTGCTACCAACGCTTTGTTAAAGGCCATCGTGTCTCTAAAATCCATAACTCCGTCTCCTTTCCGCTGCAAAGCCTATCCCACCTCAACCAATGAATCTTCCGATCATCAGCTCCGCCACCCCATCAAAATTTCAAGCTAAGAGATTGGATGACGTCGCATATGGCGGAAGGGATCTTGAACACACTCATAGCATACGTGCAGGTTGCTTGGGCTATTGCCTTGATTCGCACTTCTCGTTCTCCAACAAAGACAACTTTCCTTTCTACGTTTACAACTTCTTCTAGATCTTTTCCCTAACAGAATTAAACACTAGCCTTTTACTCCTCCCAATAAAAGAAGGAAGTCCCAAGTATGTATCGCGAGGCACATTCAGTGGACGACCCAAAGAATCAAGGATTGAAATTGTTGGCCTTCATCGAATCTATATTTTTATATTAGATTTAATACATAAATTTATACTATTTTTTAATTATTAGTTGATTTTGATAATTAAAATGAGTAAATTATTTTTAAATAAAAAATAATAATTAAAAGTTTTAAAAAATAAAAAGAAAACAAAAATAAAAACATACAAAAACTTATTTTTGAAAGTATTCTTCATATTTTGAAGGTAAAATCCTTAATATAAAGTTTTTTTTAAGTTTTTAAAGTTATCTAACTTTTTAATTTGAAGGCATTTTAAGTAATTTGTTAGTTCAAAATTTAAAATTAATTATAAAAAGGTACAAATTTATATAATAAATCTAATTTGAGAATATAAATTCAACGAAATAAAAAATCAAAAATATATTATTTGAATAAGCCTATAAAACATAAGATATAAAAAATAAATCACACAAATTTATTACTTATCTGGAAGCCCTTTCGTACTTCTCCAAAACATCTTTTATGACACCACAACATCCCTCTTCTGTCTTGCAAAAAATGAATAAATAAATAACGTCTGCCACGAAGAGAAGATGGTTATAAATAAATAAATAACGTCTTCCACGAAGAGAAGATGGTTAATCTGAGGTCCTCTACGAACACAAGCCGCCACTTTTAATGGCCGACTTGCTTCTACGCTCTGAAAAAAAATCGATAGCCTTGTTGTATAGAATTCTTTTTCCATTCAAAGAAGAACGAAAAACGAGCAGTAGACACACAATACAACACTCTCTGTGTAATTATAAATTACATTCCCACGTACTCTGATATATCCCGTTTGTTAGATCTTATATTAAAATCCAAGAGTATGGGCGGTCGAATATTTGATTTGGTGCAAAGGTCAACTAAAGCAGCAACAAAATTGTATGCATAATGAGCAATTTAACATAAGAATTAGACGTGCCTATCTCAATTGGGTTGATTTGACCCTTATAAAACAATATTGATCAACATTTTAACCAAAAGAGAATGTCTGCAGGCCTTAGCTGTTTCCACTTTTCCACTCAAAAAGTGGCAAAATAACGAAAAAGAAAACAGAGAAACATCTTAAAGCAGAATTTGCTTTTATAAAATAATAATAATAATAATAATAATTAAATCTTAATTATATTGTTAGCAAAAGCAACTGTGTAAGAAATATCTCCTTAATAAGAAAATCATGACCGCTAACTTGAAGTAAAACGAATATAGGATTAATTATATAAATATTCTTTTTACTTTTAATTATTTTTTAATTTATCCTTCTGTTTTAAGAAACTACAAAGATATCTTTTCAATTTAAAAAGTTTGTCTTACTTTTATCCCTTATAGATTTCTTAGACAAAAAAATATGGTGATAAAAAATATACTTAATTAGGCCGAATTTGTTTATTAAATATATTTTTCTACATGAGAAAAATTTTTCAAAAATATTTTAACATTCAAAAAGCTATAAAACTTAATTTTTTTTTTTCAAAATTTGATGCTTTGTTTAAGGAATTTTTATGTTTTAAAATCTATAACATATTTTTCATGACTATTTAAAGTAATTATGTCCTTTTGCTCAATCTTCTCTATTTATGGAGATAAAAGTGAAATAAGTTTTTAAAATACAAAGAATGTTAGGGTAGATGCACATAAAGTACATAATATTTTATAATAGATAAATAATAAGTTAGTTTTATGCTAATTAATTAGATGATTCTAATTTAATATTTTGTTAGTTTTACGCTAATTAATTAGATTATTCTAACTCAATTTTTTGTTAATTTTGAGTAATTTATAAGAATTTGATAGTGTTTTATGCTCCTTTGTAGATTTTGAGGAAAAAAAATACACATTGACAAAGTGCAGGGCAACACAGACCAAAAAAAAAAAAGCACAAGTGGATTCGGAGATGGAATGGAGCCTAGATACCATCTTATGGGCACCTAGGCACACCTATAGGAGAAATCCCATGGTAAAACCTGAGAGTATAGTTCCTAGGCGCTACAACTGGGCACTTAGGCACCATTTTGAAGAAAGATGATTAATGAGCAATGTAGCACCTTGGCGCTACAACTTGGGTACCTAGGTGCCATTATGAAACCTAGGCATAACAACTATGGCTCTTAGGCACCATTACGAAGCCTAGGTGCCAGAAATATGGAGCCTAGGCGCGGGAGAGATTTTTATTCAAATCTAAGTTTAATTTCATTCCAAAATTGCCTTTTCAAACCTAAATAGAACATTTTGAGGGGTTGAAGGACAATTTTAACAAAGAAAAACTGTAGACAAGAGGAGAGAACTCACTGCTTAAGAGATAAAGAACTGTGCAACCCAAAGTGGAACTCATCTTCACATCTAAGCACAGTTCTTTTCCTTCACTCATCATGTTTAAGATATTATTCAGAATTGTTTTTAGTTTCATTATGAACTAATTTTTCTATTCTAGGGCTACGATATAGCCAGATTATAAATGTTCACTTTTATTTGATTTAATTCAATTCGATGTTTATTTGTTATCTATGTTGAGTATTTAATCTGATCCTAATGCTTGTTAAAGTTTGCGCACCTTTTGCATGATTTGTGATTTAATTTAAGGCTAGGAAGCGATAATTAAATTTGACCATGATTGAATGCCGTGAGATTATCATAGGATAGAGATATCTAAAAGACTTGTGTAATGTTGTGAATTTCTTGTTCTTATTGGATTTTGGTAAGTTTAGAGTTTCTAAAGAGATGTAGGAAATTTGCTAACCAAAATAAATTGTTAATGCATGAGAATGATTAGCTATTACCTAAGAGAAATTTATTATCATTATAAGAGTAAACTTCAGTTAATTAAATTAGATAAATTTGATGGGATTAATCCGGTGAGTCAAAAACCCTAAATGTCTTAATACATTGAAATTTCATCTATTGACTTTGCATTTTATCATTTTCATAAATTTAGTTTGTCTTCTTTTTGCCATTTCATTATTCAATTGTTTCCCATTATTCAGTTGTTAAAATAAAATTAGAGTCAGATTAATTTGGTGCTTTGTGATAATTAGTCCTCAAGGAAACGATCTCTATTCACTCTTTATTACTTGTTGACGACACATGCGCTTGCGTTAGAAAAATCACAACAAGTTTTGGCACCGTTGCCAGGGACTATTTGGTTTTCATTAATATCGAATAAAATAACTCTCGTTTTGCTTTGAATTTGTCTTTTAGTTTTATTAATCACAGCTATTTTTAGTTCTTTGTCACAAGACTTTTATCTAGGTACATGTGAAGGTCTGGGAGCAGTGACTTATTTCCTCTCAATGTTAAGATACAATGCACCTGTGGAAGGAATAGGAGGGAGAAAAGAGAAGCTCTCATTTAGTTGCAAGACACTATGGCTGATCCTGGTGAAGTATGAAATAAGGCTAACACATCAATGGCCTTAAGGGACTATGCATCAATGACTACAACCGGTATTCAATTGGTCATAAGAAGGCAGACTATTTTTTTTGAATAATTTTCAGCTGAAGCTGGTGACTTTACAAATGATTTAGGAATCCAATTTACTAGATTGCCTACTAAAGATTCCAATGTTCACATCACGAATGTTTTGGAAATTTATGATACTGTTAAGTACAATGTTGTTTCTGATGTTGCCATTCACCTTCAGTTGTTCCCTTTCTCTTTGAGGGATAAAGTAACAAGCTAGTTGAATTATTTGCTTGTAGATTCTATCACTACCTAGGAAGATTTGGTTTGCAAGTTCCTTGCCAAGTTCTTTCCTTTGATAAAAACAACAAAGATGTAGATTGAGATCAAGAATTTCACTCAATATGAAAGAGTGACTTTGTACGACAGTTGGGAGAGTTATAAAGAGCTATTGAGGAAGTGTCTCCATTGTGGGCTGCCTAAGTGAATGCAAGTCCACAATTTTTACAATGGGTTGACATGCAACACACACCAGAACTTTAATTGATGCATTTACAGGAGGGACATTTATGAAGAAAAATGAGGATAAAGCATATGAGTTGCTAGAGGATATGGCCACCAATAAATTTTAGTGGCCAAGTGAAAGGGCAATAACAAGGAAGACAGCTAGGATTTATGAAGTTGAAGCTTTATCTGTGTTGATAGCTCAAGTTACAACTCTTAGTAAGTGATTCTAGAACAACCACTTGGTAGTTAATGCCATCCAAAATCCTCAGTTTATGTGTAATTTCTGCCAAGGCAACAATCCTAGCGAAGAATGTCAAGTGGAAAATCCATTTTGGCAACTTCAACAAAGCAGCCACAGTTTGTTGGTAATTATACCATTCTCCAAAATATACAATCTAGGATAAAGTAATAATCTAAAATTTCCCTGGAGAAATAATCAAAACATGGGGCAGTCTCAATAGGAATTTCAACCCTAGGAAAAGAAGACTGATTTAGAAGCCGCTTTGTTCCAGTTAACTAACAATATCGACAAGTTTATGACTGAGACTAGGACCAACTTCTAGAATCAAGCTGCTTAAATCTGGAATTTGGAAGCTCAAATTGGTCAATTAGCTAACATGTATGGTGGTCAACAATAAGATAATTTGCCTAGCAACATGGAAGTAAATCCTAAAGAGCAATGCAAGGCAATTACCTTCAGAAGGGAAAAAGAATTGGAGATGCCTTCAAGTGGTGAAAAGTCTAAAAAGATTGACCAAGAACGAGATGAAGTCATGCCTGAAGCTTAAACATTGTCTCCCCAGTAGCCAGTAGTAAGTATTCCTTTCCTTCAACACCTCAAGAAAAGCAAACTGGATAAACAGTTAACTAAATTCCTTGAAGTTTTCAAGGAGTTTCACATTAACATTCCTTTCACCGATGCACTCAAACAAATGCCAAGTTATGTGAAGTACATGAAAGACATCCTCTCCAACAAGAGGAAGTTAGAGGAGTACAAAACTGTTGCACTTACTGAAAAGTGTAGTGCCATCATCCAAAGAAAGTTGCCTCGCAAGCTCAAAGATCCAAAAAGCTTTACTATTCCATGTTTTATAGGGGATTATCTATTCGAGAAGGCATTGTGTTACTTGGGTGCTAGCATTAATTTAATGCCTCTATCTATTTTCAGGAAGCTTGGATTAGGTGAAGCTAGACCTACAACTATTTATTTGTAGTTGGCTAACGGGTCTATTAAGCATCAAAGGGAGTTATTAAGGATGTTCTCGTCAAGGTAGACAAGTTTATATTCCCTACAAATCTTGTAGGGCTAGATATGGAAGAGGATAGAGAGATCCCGATCATATTAGGGAGGCCGTTCTTAGCAATTAAATGGGCACTTATTGATATTCAAAAGGGACAATTAAGGATTTGGGTATAGGAAGAAGAAGTGATTTTCAATATTTTCAATGATATTAAGTACCTAGAAGCTAGTGATAGTTGCTTTTGTATTGATGAAATAGATGCATTAATCCCTTAACACTTTGGCAAGTCAAAAGACCCTCTAGAAGCAAGCTTGACTAATCCTACTCCATCTACTCTTGACGATGATGATATCATGGAGATTGTTAATTGGATGGATTCTTTTAGTCCCAGCAATTGGAGGTACTTCGAAACTTTGGGACAAGGCCTTTCTTGATCATTTCCTTCAATTGAGAGACCACCTACTCTTGAGCTCAAACCATTACTAGATCATCTATGCTATGCATTCCTTGGTGCTTAATCTTCTTTACTAGTAATTTTTCCTTCTAGCCTTTCTAATGAAGAAGAAGACAAGTTGCTATGAGTGCTTAGAAGACATAAGTTAGCTATTGGGTGATCTCTAGCAGATATTAAAGGGATAAGTCCAACCATGTGCATGCATCGGATCTTATTGGAAGAAAATTGCAAGCCATTGGTAGAAGCACAATAGAGACTCAATCCTACCATGAAAGAGGTGATTTGTAAAGAGGCGTTGAAGTGGTTAGATGAGGAGTAATTTACCTGATCTTTGATAGCTCATGGGTTAGCTCGATGTAAGCAGTGCCAAAGAAGGGTGGTATGACGATAGTAAAAAATGAGAACAACGAGCTAATTCCAACAAGGACTGTCACTGGATGGAGGATTTGCATAAACTACCAAATCTAAACAAAGCCATCCTAAAAGATCACTTCCCTTTACCCTTTTTTGATCAAAAACTTGATCATTTGGTAGGTCATGATTATTACTATTTTCTAGATGATTACTTGGGGTATAACCAAAAGGCCATTGTACTAATAAACCAAGAGAAGACCACATTTATGTGTCCTTATGGTAATTTCATTTGGCCTTTGTAATGCATTGGCAACCTTCCAATGATGTATGATGGCAATTTTTTCTAACATGTTGGAGCATATTATAGAAATCTTCATGGATGATTTCTCTATTTTTGGTGATTCCTTTGATTATTGCATGGCTAATTTAGAATTGGTTTTGGAGAGATGTGAACAAACTAATCCTATGCTTCATTGGGAGAAGTGCCACTTCATGAAAAAGGAAGGGATTATCTTGGGCCACTGTGTTTCATCCAAGGGGATAGAGGTTGATCAAGCTAAGATAGAGACAATTGAGAAGCTACCACCATTAACCTTGGTTAAGGGGATTCGGAGTTTTCTTGGTCACACAAGTTTCTATAGAAGATTCATTAGAGATTTCTCCAAGATCTCCAAGCCTTTTTCGAATTTACTTATGCAAGGTACTCCTTTTGAGTTCAATGAGGAGTGTGAGAAGGTGTTCATTACCATTAAAGAGAAACTTGTGTCTGTGTCCATTGTTGTAGCACCAAAATAGGAGTTACCGTCGAATTAATGTGTGACGTAAGTGATTATGTAGCAGGAGTGGTTCTAGGCCAACAGAGGAATAAGGTATTTCATGCCATTTATTACACTAGTAGGATGCTCAATGATGCCCAACTTAACTATGCCACAATAGAGAAGGAGTTACTTGCTATCATCTTTACTATTAACAAGTTTAAATCATACCTAATTGGCAATAAGGTAATAGTCTTTACAGATCATTCCATAATTAAATATCTTATGGTCAAGAAGGACGCCAAGCCAAGACTTATCCGGTGGGTTCTTCTACTCCAAGAATTCGATTTGGAGATTAGAGACAAGAAGGGCATAGAAAATCTGATGGCAGATGTCACGCCCCGGAGTACGGGAGGTGACGTGGTGGTTTAATTAAGTTAATTAAGTAAGGTTTTAGTTAAAAAGAGGGTTTTAGATTTAAATTTATGATTAAAAAGTGATGATTTTAAAACCATTTGAATGGAAGAAATTAAGGAAATAAAATAAATCATCATAATGATTAAGCAAA
>CAMOHE010049754.1:0-44448 GCA_946598075.1 Artocarpus hirsutus | reverse complement strand
ATTTGTGCATGGATCCACGGAGCTAACGTATAGCGGACCGGGATTACGGTGTGGGACACCGGTACGAGTATTGAGGTAGGACTTCTACCCCTTTCTTTGGTAGCCGATTTTAAAATGCTTTGGCCTAAAAAGGATTTCTATAAAAATATATTCAAATGACTTGTTGATAAAGGATTTTTATTATCTGTTTTCTGAAACAGTAGATTGAGATGGATTTTATAATAAACTTCATAATGAATAAAAATGATTATATCTGGTAAAGAGGAGATTTTATGAATCAGAGAGATATATATGTATATATATTTTAGGGCATGATGCCATATCAGAGATCGGATTGTGTAGTGAACAACCTTGGGGGCAGGTCCCGAAACCCAGCTGGGCCACTACGGTAGTGAATTACATATGGTTTGCCCAAGAAAGGAAAAACAGTATTCTTTCTGGTTGATTTATTTGAATTATTTTTGAAAGATTATATTTTATTGAATTTCTCATTTTATTATCTATTTGTTGATGGTTCCAGTTCGTTTCTCTACATGTTTATCTGATTTTAAGAAATTTCTTTTAAAGTTAAATAATTTCTAAATATAGTCCTACTGAGCCTTTCGCTCACATTTTTATTTGTTTTAAAATCTTAACCTTAGGTGGATATCAGTATAGGATTGGAGAAGAGTCCGCCGACCGGACTTACGATCAGTAGAAGTATTTGGTAGGTCAAATTACAATTCAAGGCATGTAAGATTTTAACCTCTCTTTTATTTTGGACTGTGGTTGTATCATAATATTGTCAGTACTATATGTGTGTGCACAATATATGGGCCAGTGGGACCCATACGCGTTCCACCCCACACTCATCTATTTTAATATTCTTTTTATTTGCTTAATCATTATGATGATTTATTTCATTTCCTTAATTTCTTTTATTTAAGTGGTTTTAAAAATTATCACTTTTTAATTATAAATTTGAATTTTAAACCCTAATTTTAACTAAATCTTTACTTAATTAACTTAATTAAACCACCACGTCACCTCTTGTACCCCGGGGCGTGACACTTTTGATTTTTAAAAATCCCAGATTTTCGCCGTAAACAAGTTCAAAAATTTGAAAATTAATGAATTTACTCCTATAAAATTCTAAATTTAAATAACAATTAGTCAGAATTTACGATTTTTATTTACTTAGTATTTACTAAATTTTTAATTAATAAACTCATGTTTTACTCTGCAAATCGTTTTTCAAATATTATCATTTGTTAATTTGTAACGAATATGCTATTTACTATTCAAAACTAAACTACAAGAAAAAAAGGGTTTGTTGCCACCCAAAAATTGGTGGCAACATTTGTTTTTTTCGTGGTGGAAAGTTTTGTTGTGGCCAATCTTTTAGTCACTAGGTGGTCTATGAAGCTTGGTTGCTGAAAGTTTTCTAGCATCCGAAGTTTGGTCGCAACAAAACTGATTTTTTATAACCAATATTTTAATCACCAAATATTAATAATTTGGTCGCTAAAAGTACAAAAAATTGGTGTCAAAAGCAACTAAATGCCTATTTTTGAGACTAAATCAAACACTTTATGTTCCCACATTGTTGGTCGCAATAAGTTCTTTTGCAACTAAACATTTGATTGCAAAATATTTTCATTTTTTGCTACTAATTTTTTGTTCACAAAAGGACCTTAATTTTAGTCGCCATTGACGTAGTGCTACCAACACGACTCAAGAATAAAAGACCTTTTGCAACTAAATTTTTGGTCGCTTAAACTTCCTTTCGCAACCAACAATTTGGCAGCAAAAAATTATTTTAAAAACCATTTGCGACCAAATGTTTGGTTGCTAATATTGTATAGCAATTTTTAATTAAATAAATAACCATCAAATTTGAACTTGGGTACAACAAAATATAGTAATGTAAATATAATCTAACCACAGCTTTATTAAGAGTTGATTGCGTTGATACATAAATTTTATACCTTGAAGACAACGCATAATCCAAATCATTAAACGCCACTGAGTGAAGTTAACTATGGCATTTGTAGAACTAGACTTCAAAATCTGCTATCTTCAACCGATGGATGCCTCTTGCAAACGTTCCTTTAGCACACAGGTGAAGTTTTTGCTAGTCCAATTGCGATCAGACTTTAAAATATCAGCCAAGTCATTTCTGCACTCAAAGCAATTGCAGTAGTCAAAATTGAATAATCTAGAGATGAGTCTATCATTTCTACACTCAAGTCATTTCCAACTTTATTCAACCATAACGCGATCATATTAAGGCACATCCTCATTATTTCAATATTTGTTCAAAAAAAGAAGAATATCGTGATGTACGCTAAAAGAAACCAAACTAGCAAAAACATTTTCACCCACTTGGCATTCGTCCAGAATTCTACACATGTGGCTGCCAGTGGTCACCTTTTCACCATTCACAGGTGTAATGGTGTCGCCCAATATAAGTCCGCCATAGGCATCACGTTTTGTTGGTTTAAGTCCCTGCAGATTATACTTAATCAGTTTCACTGAAACTGAGTAATGACGATAATCTTTTCATGCAAATTGCAATAACGCAAGCGTAATACTTTTAGCAGAAAAATAAAAACGCATATAACTCAGATTGATAAAAGAAGGAGAAAAAAAAAACCATTTGTCGGCACGACCAGTGGCAGGAGCATCTAAGACGAACTCCTCTAAGCCCCAACTGCTCAACAGATCGATCAGGAGCAAACTCAATGCCCAAAATAGGTCTCGTGACTTTGCCAAACCTCACCAGCTGTTCAACTATGCCGCTTACCTGAACATGTGCACACAAGAAGCATGAATCATTCTAAAGCAGAATTTAAACATTTTGAATTCAAATGTGTTGTTTACCTCCACGAACCATAATAAGAACTTGAATTGTTTCTTGAGGGCAATCCAGTTGTCTGCTATGAAGAGACTGGTGCAGATGATGCGAGCCAGGCTTTGGAAATTTTGTAGTGAGCTTAAATTCGCCTCCTTCTGGATGTTAAAACACAACCAAGAATGAGAAAACATAAAAAAACTCACAAAAAGTAGTTTGCACAGACAGCATATCCTATATCTATAGTGAGAACTCCCAGACTGCCCATTTTCTAACAACTTAACAACAAACTCTTTTGATTCAAATGGAAGCTGCCCAGCAGCATATAGACTTTTCCTGCCATCGTAAGCTGGACTCCTTTTACCCAAGTGCAAGTCACGGGACAAGGAACAAGCTGACTCATAACATCCCCATTTACTTTCTTTGATGGACCCTCAGGAGTAATTGACACCTGAAAAGAGTCATGCACTGAGACTACCTCAAAATCTAGGGAAATGGAGAAAAACAAAATAAAATTTCAATACCTCTTTTGAAATATAATGTTTCCACTTGTTCGAACATAAAAGTGTAAGTCCGATAAAACTCGGTGAATCCAAGGTCAATCCTACAAAGAAAAAGTATTACAAAGGTCCAATATATCAGTTATATTATTTTTAGCCAAAAAATTTGAGGATTGAAGTTAATTTTATTAACAATTTATTACAAGATTTGCACATTTTTACTTTTTCTATTTTTAATTTTTTTTTGTGATTTTTGGAATTTCAACAACAATAAATATGACTTAAATAGAATGGTAAATGGAACTTTAATTGGTGCAATTAACTAGAAGATGAAACTGTTGAAAAAATAATACGTAGCAGAATTTTAAAAATTTTATATCAGAGTATTTTCTAAAACATAAGTTTAACATGCTATATGCGTAAATTAGCCAGATTTTACTAACTTTGTAAATGCCGAAAAGCTTCCACAATCAGTGAGGAGAAGTAACATTCCAGAAGGGCCTCAACCACTGCTTTCTTTGTTGTTCTCTATCCATGATCGGAGTGAGTGTGGGCTTACACGTATAGCTTTTCCACCATGCGACTCTCCTTCCAACCAATTGAAAGAACCCAAAGCTAATGTCCATGATTTGTGAACAAGAACTCTCAGGGAGTTTTTGAATCTCACCAGCAGAGTTTCACTCTTAATCTCTTAATTGATCTTAATGATAAAGAGACTCACTCAGCTTTTATAGAGGTTGGGCCCAGGAGTCTGTCCTTATTAGATAGGGTCTCAAAAATTTGAATCAGAATCAAATTTGGATCAATATCTGATTGAATTCCGCATGAAAATGTGTGATCTTTTTATCGTGTGATCAGCATGCCGATCTGTCTAATTGGCATGCCTAACTTGCCCCATCTGCAGGCCGAACCTGAGGATCGGCATGCCGAACCTACGATAAAAATCTCAACAAATCTTTTATTTTTCACCCAAGATTCTATAGGATAAAGTCTCAGTTTAAATTCAAATAACCCGATAGATAAGTTATCTAATTAAAACAACTTTATGTAGACAATCTCTAGGAAAATAAATAAATTCCTGATAATTCAATAAGTTTATCTTGAATTAATTCAAAATTAATCTAACCAATAAACAGACAAAAATTATTCGTTCCTGATAATTCAACAAGTTTATCTTGAATTAATTTTGTCACAAAATTAATTCAACTGATAAACAGACATGAATTATCTAATTTTACTGAATTTTAACCAATTTGATAAATCTGACATAAGTCACCAATTATTGAAAAAACACGCCGTATCGTTACAAAATTTTTGTGAGCTAACAAAAGGGACCAAATGGACCTATATAGTTCAAGCTCCTGATAATTATGAAACCCAATATCCCAGATATACATTTCATAATTGTCAACTCTAACGCTACCCCACTAAAAGTTTAGAGCTGCATCTTAAACTATATAGAATTACAAAGCCTATATAACTAAGTCTCTATGACATATCATAATGTATCGTATCCCCCTAAAATTATCCATAATCAACTTAAGGACAAGTTCTGTCTTACCTTTCTGATTATTTTTATCTTATGTTTCATTATCTCACCATTGGAAAACTTACCATTTAAAGATGATATACCATTCGGTTACACCTATGTATCCAAATGGTTGAGCGCTCCAATTTTTCAATTGCAGGATAACGCATATAAAGGGATATCACTACTCCTAAAGAGGAGCTATGGATTCCATATCTTTGAATAATAGGTCTACGCTATCAAGAGTTATGCCTCTAATGTACTGGCATGCGTACCACTATTAAACTGTGGGTGTCATCCTTTGGTACATCAAAAGACACAAGTCAAGACAACGGGCCCACTATTTACTCAAGATTAAGATACAACACAAGTGATTGTCTAAAGTGAATCGATTTGCTGAGACAGAATTATTAATCCAAATCAATTCACTTTATGTCCCGATCTAACACATTGTCACTTAAGACAACGTGCCAATATTTTATTCATGGAGTCTACCTCCGATGGCCAAGACAAACCATCTCTCATTAGAAATATAGACAACATAACAATCTTTACATGAATAAAGTGCCCAACTTTATTCCCTCGATTGCAAATCTTATGATTTAGACCGTCACCTTAAGAATCGTATCTTCTGCATAATCTGTCCATCATATACCCAATTCTTAAAGGTTTAAACCGACAGTCTTAGACTTTTGTTTGCTTGACATACATTCAACAAATATGATCGTAAAGATGACAAGATTTAGTATATAAATAATAAATAAACTCTTTACTGATAAAAATGTCTCCAAAAATATATTACATTTTTACTTCTTAGGGCATACACATCTAACAGAAACTTTAACAATAATTGCAATTTGACTTAGAAGAAACACAATTTTAACAAACATTGAGGATTAAAGGTTCAATTCTGGCAATTAATTTAAATATGTTTTAGCTTTCTAAAATTATTTATTAAAAATAGTTTAAGCATGCAATATGCCATTCTTTGTCTATAATAAATCAAAAGTTACCAAGCATTTAATGTGTCAATTCATGTTTATAATGTATCAAAAACTCATTTTAACAAATAATTATGATTTCAAAATTAACTAAATTACCAACAAAATTTATAGTTAGGCATTTACTGTGCCATTCCCTATCTACAAATAATCAAAGTTTTCTTAAGCATTACTAGTACCAGCATATATCTATGATAAATTACAACTTAATTTTGCAAGAGTTTTAACTAAGTTAATATGAAAATCATAAGTTTTCTAAAAATAATTTTGACATTATAACAACTTAGAAAACGATAAAAAACTAAAAATGTTTACTTTAATTTTGCCAAAATTTCCCCATCTCTCCTCAGCAAAAAAGAAATTTAGAAAGACATGTTGATGGTAGAAACACACATATTTTTACTAAGTATAGCTATTTTACAATATACAAACTAGAAGTATTTTACATAAAACATAAAGCTAGACTCCAAGAAAAACTAAAAGTAGACTTAAAACTACATTTTTACAAGAGAAAAGGAAGTTCCCACAAGAAGGAGTGATGAATACAAGGCATGGTGGGGGTGGTATTTATATGTGAAGAAAATCTACTATTTATAAGATTGTTTATGTTTTTATTTATGTTTTTATTTATTTTATTATTTTATTAGGATATTTTTAAGTTGTAGATGAGTAGGATGGCAAAATTGGGATATTTTGGATTTTTTGGAATAATTTTTGCCAACCTTAATCTTTTAAATTTGATTTTATAATTTTTTTCTCTTAGATGAATCTAGAGTGTGCCTTTTCATCTAGCTAATCCTTTGCAATGCTTGTACAGGAGGGACGGAGCAAAGCCGTTGGCATGCTAAACATTGACTAGATTTGCACCTAAGATCACGTGCTGCGATGGGACCACACTGATTGCTACCACCCGTTGGATGAGTCCGTGGTAAACAGATCAATGATGGAGAGGAGACGCTCTAGTGCGTGTGTAGCAGCAGATTACGCAAGGGTTAAAAGGTATGTGGATGGTTCGGATTGCCTGGATGGTGTTGATCTGATGGCTATGACTATGCCACATGTCCATTCTTTATTTTTATTTTCTTTTTTTGATTTGTTGAGCATTTAAGGTCCGTTTTTGCCCCTTTTGTGCCCTTTTTTTCTGTTTTTCTTGCAAATTTCAAATCTAAAATAAAATAAACAAACCAAAATAATTATTTTACAAATATAATTTTTACAACAATTAAAAATATTTATTTTTAATAAAACACACAAAAATTACTAAAATTAGATAAAAACTTCTAAAATTAACAAACCTTAATAGATATATTCTTTAAGACTCAAGAATATTTTTAGAAATTACTAAAAATATAATAGGACATATTTATAGACTCAAAACTTATTTCTATACATTTTAAGGTACAATTTTATTTTTACAGTTTTGATTATTTTCAAACTAATTAATTATATAAAACACATAGAGATGACTCTAAAAATAACTAAAAATATTGTTAAACATACAAACACACTAAAAATATATTTTTAAACATATTTTTATATAAACACACTAAAATGCTATGATTAAGGAATTTAATGAGAAATAAAAACAAAAATAAATGATTTTATCCTTTCAAAATGTCTACTTTTATGGTCTCATCACACCCCCAACTAGTTCATTGCTAGTCCGAGCAATTAAAATGATAAAAACATAAAACAAACCAAATGGTTGATTTTTAAAAAGCTTGTGACTCCTTGTAGAATGTCCTCAGGGAAATCATGGCTTAAAATAAAAATGCAAATATTATTCAAGTTTATGGTTTATTTGAAGAGTATGTCTTATATTTGAGGTGAATTTTTCTATGTGTGTTATTCTATCACTAATCATTGCATACAAACTAGATAAATTACATTAATATAAGCTAGTTTATTTTAATAAAATCTTACAAGTTTGTTTTTCATTCCTCTCTACTAATATAGAACAATAATAAATTAAGGACCATTACAATTTTATTCGGCTTGTAATGTAAGGCAAGGGTAAAAAGGTAGGATGAAGGATAAATTTGAAGCTTGATTCATCCATAAGACACTTACATTATTCTTAGACCTTTGAAATGTACAAGTTATTTCCAAGTAACAATCCCAAACTTGAAGTAAAATTCCCTTTGTCATTCACTTGTTATTCTTTTTTTTTTTTTACATTTTTTATTTTTTTATGTTTTTATTTTTTTATTTTTTTTAAATTTACAAACGTACAAAATGAACAGACTTGCTTTCATAAACCTTACCATCCTCCCATAACATTAGCATAATCCAAAATACATCTAAATTGATCATATGCCTTATGAGTGAAAGGTAAAAAGAAAGGATATGTAATTATTAAAAAGGTTAAGCTAAAAATTATTGGGTGACAAAGAAAATAGAACATTAAGCATAACGGGGTAACTAGAGATATAAAATGTATACAGGAAAGTTTGAAAGGCTTAAACTATCCAAAGATGGCCTAAATTATGTCCTTAATTTAATATTATCTAGATTTTGCCTTGAGAGGGATTCAAACAAATTATAAGATTTTATAAAAATAAACCAAATTATACTAACATAAACAGTCTCTAAATTAGTATAACAAATCAAAGTTTAAGATTAAATGCTCAAATTTTGGGAAAAATCAATCTAAACGTGAGGCTAACACAAGAAATTAACATAAGCTTAAACAATATTTGAATCTTATAACAAGCCATGATATAACCATGTTTCTTCATTGGATAGGAGGCACATGAGAAACAAAAACAAAGAAAAGAAATATTTACAAAATATTTTTTGATTTAATTTTTTTTTATTTTTAAGGTTTTTCAATTTTTAATTTTTTTAAGATGCAAATGCTGACAAACTCAACAGAATGAAACATGTTACAAATGCGATTAAGGCAAGTCTTTATATAATTTTAAAAAAAAGACATATAAATGATTTTATAAAACGAAGATAAATTTTAATTCACTTAAAAAAAATCACATTGTGTAATTTTTACATGATTTTCGAAGCACTCAAAATCTCTCCACTTCATATAGGTCACATTTCAAGGTCACATGCCCATTTACTTTCTTTTGGCAAAGCTCACATTTGCCTATTTGAAGGCTTCCATGAAATTATCAATAAAAAAAATCCACTTTTGACTTTATTTGGTAGAAAATGTTGTTTTATGGGAAAATTTTCAAGTTTTCTCTAGTTTTTTAAAAGGAAGTTTTCTCTAGTTTTCTTTATAATGTTTGTTAATAGCACACAAAGCCAAACTTGTGTTGGATAAAAAAAATTCCTAATTAAGTAGAAAAGCAAAAAATCAAAGTTAACTTGAAAAACAAAGATAGATCTAAGCATAACAAAAGTATTCATGCTCAAAAAAATTCAACGTTCTAATAAAAAGGTATTAAATGTGAAGGAAAAAAGATATTATAATCCATCTCTTAATAAAATATCTTTCAATACTTTTATAGCCTTCTACATTGGAATTAATTTCCTAAAGATCCAAATTCTTGATGCCTTATCTGAAATGAAGTTGCTTGCAAATTAAAAGAAAAGAAAAGAAAAGAAAATTTTAGTATATACTAAATCACATATTTAATCTCCTAAAAAGGTCATAAATTTAAGAATATATTAGTCAAATATTTTTACCGATGGAAATAAGAAGTTCATAGTTGGTTAGTCACTTTGATTTCTATATGTAACACTTTAAAGCTATTATTTAATTAAATACATGTAAATTATTTTACTAATACATAACAAGAAATTGCAACAACTATGTCAATAGTTTTGATACTTTACTTAGTAAAAATGCAATGGCTGAGTTGTTTGCAAATTTTGTTCAAAATTCTGTCACTCCATTAATTGCCTACTTAAAGCAAATACTTGATAACACCTAAATACGAGAGTATGTTGTGAACATCTGTCACGCCCCGAAATACGAGAGGTGACATGGTGGATTAATTGAGTTAATTAAACAGAGATTTAGTTAAAAATTAGGTTTTAGAATTAAATTCATAAACAAAAATGTGATAATTTTAAAAGCGTTTATTTAAAATGAGTAGTTATAATATTTGAACAAATAAAATAATAAAATAAAATAAGCAATGAGAAGATAATAAAATAATGTAATAATAAAATAGAAGGTGAGGTGAGAATGGGTCCCACTGACCCACATCTTATGCACACACACAGTACTCACAATATTACAATACAACCACAGTCTAAAATAAAAGAGAAAGTTAAGATTTAATATGCCTTGATTGTTGTAATACAACCTACCTAAATCTTTTATAGTTCACAAGTCTGGTCAGCGAACTCTTCTCCGATCCTAAGCTGATATCCACCTAAGGGGTAAGATTTTAAAACAAATAAAATGTGAGCAAAAGGCTCAGTAGGACTATAATTTGAAAATATTTAGCTTTAAAAGAAATTTCATTAATCAATAAATATGTAGAAAATGAACTAGAATAAATAAATAAATAGATGAAAATTTAATAAAAGCTTTCCTTACCAAAATAAATTAAATGGGTCGACCAGAAATAATACCATTTTCTTTTCTTGGGCAAACCATATGTAATTCACCACCGTAGTGGCCGAGTTGGGTTTCAGGACCTGCCCCTAAGGTCGCTCACTACACGACCCGATCTCTGATATGGCATTATGCCCTTAAACATAATTATTTATATCTTCTATAATTATTAAAATCTCTTTTTATCAACTATAATCATTTACATTCATTATGAGGTTTATTATGAAATCCACCTCAATCTACTATTTGTAAAGAAAAACATTCAATGAAATCCTCTTTCAATCAGTTATTGAAAACATTTGATAAAAATCCCTTTTTGGCCAAAATCATTTTTAAATCGGATTACCAAAGGAAAGGGGTAGAAGTCCTACTTTGATACTCATGTTAATGTCTCACACCGTAATCTTGGTCCGCTATATGTTAGCTCTGCGAATCCACGTATAACCTTAAATGTATAACAACTTAGCTTATCAGTATCTAACTTGAGATAACCTATGTTACTAAACTATCTCAAGGTGTCCTAGTATGCCGTTTAGGTTTATGAAATTATTTTACAAAGTTGGAATTTCAATCAGGGTTTATAACAATGAAAAGGGGTGAAAAATCACAAATTTTACCATGTCCGGTCGGCCTGTTGGTCGCCCTAGTTCGGCCGGCCGAACTGCACAGTTTAGCTTATCGAAAAACCAAATCTGGTCGGCTGAACTTCTCCAAGTTCGGCCTACAAGTCGGATGAATCTAGTCTGTCGAACACATGAATTTGGCCTGCCGAACATGAAGTTCGGCCTATCGATCTGGAAAAATTCTAGAATTTTCCAAGCACAGGTCTCGGCCTCCCCAAGCCCAAATCTTCAATTTCAACCTGTTTTCTCAAATCCCAAGCATGAATAATGATCATAATTGATGGAAAAAAATGGCAGATTACTTTTTAATGCTTTAAAACAAGTTTTAAGCAAAATTTTCAAATAAATCCAAAATAGAGAAAAATAGAGAAAAATAAAAAATCTTAATTTAAATCCATTTTTGATTAAACAAAGCTTGTATTATAGTTATTCTAAGTTCATCTAACCTAGATTGAAGGTTTTCTAAGCTTAGAAAAGCTTAGATTTTGAAATACAAGAAAATTTTAAAAAAAAATTGAAAAAGTTTAGAAAATTTGAAACTAACCTCAAATCAAAGCTTCGAATCGTGTTTTTGGTCGTCAAATCAAGTTGCCAAACCTTCAATCCACTAACCCGAAGCTTGAAATTGAATTTTGTTTCAAAATTTTTTGAGAGAATTTGAGAGAGAGAGAGACAAACCGAGAGAGAGAGTGTGTGAGAGTGCACGAGAGAGAGAGAGAAGAGAGAGAGAGTATGAGTGAGAGTGAGAAAGAGAGAGGGAGAGTGAGATTTATAAAAAAAAATGAAAGGCTGTTTTCAAAAATACCACGTCCTGCACATGGTTTTCTAAAGTGGGACGTGTTGTTCATTTGACAAATTATTTTGTTTTCAATATTTAAAGTAACAATTAAAAATAATTAAAAGTATTAAAAATCCTTAAAATAATCAAAAATATCATAAATTTAAAAAGTTCACAAAATGATCAAATTAAGTTTAAAATATCATTATGGCATACTAATTCACCATTTTACATTCCAATAACACTTAAATAAATTCCAGGGTGTTACAACTCTCCATCCCTAAAAGAAATTTCTTCCTCAAAATTTGTAAATCAATTCAAAAATAGAACAAATGCGGATACAACTCCCGCATACTCGACTCTAATTCCCAAGTGGCTTCATCAATCCTGTGATGCTGCCACATGATCTTAACTAATGGAATCTCATGACATCGCAAGCTAATCACTTTACGATTGATGATCTGGATTGGCACTTCCTTAGACGTCGTATCTTCTTGAACCTACACGTCCTGGAACTAGATGATCTTATCCTGCTCTGGTGGACACTTTTGAAGCATCGACACATGAAATACATTGTGAACATATGAAAGTTCTGGAGGAAGGTTGAGTCGATAAGCAACCACGCCAACATGTTGGGTAATCTCGAACGGTCCAACATATCTTGGTTTGAGTTTTTCTTTTACTCTGAATCGTAAAATGCCTTTACGAAGAGATACCTTCAAGAGTACAAAGTCTCTAACCTCAAATTTTAAGGGTCGACGTCTCCTATATGCGTAACTCTTCTGTTGACTCTAAGCTGCCTTCAATCGATCTCGAATGACGGCGATCTTCTCATTGCTATCATGAATTTCATCTGGCCTAAGAATAACTCTATCTTCTGATTCGGCCCAACACACAGGCGATCGACCCAGTCGTCCATATAGCGCTTCAAATGGTGCCATACCAATACTCGATTGATAGCTATTGTTGTACACAAACTCTACCTGAAGCAAATACTTCTTCTAGTTCCTGCCGAAGTCTAATGCATAAGCATGTAGCATATCTTTGAGAATCTGAATAACTCGCTCAGATTTCCCATTGGCTTGAGGATGAAATGCCGTGTTGAAGTTCAAATCTGTACCCATGGCCTCCTGAAAGCTCCTCCAATACTTGGCATTAAACCTGGTATCCCTATCTGATGTAATGGATAAAGGAATACTATGTTCTATAGATACAATTCCCCAAAATTCCCTAAGAATCCTCCTCGAACATGTCGATCTGAACGGAATAAAATGAGCTGACTTTGTTAACCTATCGACCACGACCCAAATCGCATCATGTTGTTGCCCTGTCTTTGGAAATTCGATAAGAAAATCCATTGTGATATGTTCCTATTTCCATCCTGGAATAGGAAGCGGCTAAAGCTGACCTGCTGGCTTCTGATGCTCTACTTTCACCTGAAAACAAGTCATACATTTGGCCATGTACTCTCGGATATCCTTCTTCATACCTCTCCACCAGTATTGCCTCTTAAGATCACGATACATCTTCATGCTTCCTGGATGAATGGCGAACTGAGATTTGTGAGCTTCATCCATTACGGCCTTCGTCACTTCTGCAATTGCTGGAACTGTTAGATGCTCCCTAAAGTATAACGATCCATCTGTATGTATTCTCCATTCTTCAAACTGCTCTCCGTTCTAAATTCGCGTCTAGATTCCCTGAAGATGTTGGTCTCGCCACTGATTCTACTTCACCATCTGAATAAGAGCTAGGGTCATCTCCATGTGGTACACCGAAACTCAATCGTAGTCTTCATGATACTGTAGCCCATACTCACTCACTGTTGCATCGCTCTTCCAGCCTTCAAGAGCCAAATAAGCAAGAATTCCTGAAGACTTTCGACTAAGTGCATCCGCAACGACATTAGCTTTCCCGGGATGATACTGCAGGGCAAAATCATAATCCTCCATATATTCCACCCACCTTCACTGCCTCAAGTTCAAATCCCTCTGGCTAAACAAATACCTCAAACTCTTATGGTCAAAGAAAACCTAAAATGTCGCCCTGTATAGATAACATCTCCAGATCTTTAGTGCATGAATCACTGCTGCGAGCTCCAGATCATGAGTGGGATAGTTTCGCTCGTGAGGTCATAGCTGCCTCGATCTGTACGCTACCACATGTCCATGCTGCATCAACACACACTCGAGTCCACGTCCTGAAGCATCCGTGTAAACCTCATATGGCTCATCGCTACTGGGAATGATCAATACTAGAGCTGAGGTCAACCTATTCTTCAACTCTTGAAAAGCAAACTCACATTCTTTGTTCCACTCGAACCTAATATTTTTCCTAACCAATCTTGTCAACGGTGCTGCTACCTTCGAAAAGTCTTTTACAAATTACCTGTAATATCCTGCAAGTCCCAAGAAACTGTAAATTTTGGCCACATTCCTCGGCCGTTCCCATTCCACATGGCTCCTATCTTTGACAGATCCACTGAGATACCATGCTCGGAGATGACATGACCTAGAAATTTGACCTCTATTAACCAAAATTCACACTTTTCCTTCTTGGCATACAACTTATGCTCCCGTAGAGTCTGAAGCACGATCCTGAGATGCTGCTCATGCTCCTCCCAAGACTTAGAATAAACCAAGATGTCGTCGATGAACATGATTACGAATTGGTCCAAGTAAGGCCTAAATATCTTGTTCATCAAATCTATGAAGGCTATCGGAGCATTCGTCAGTCCAAACGACATCACTAGAAATTCAAAATATTCATACCGAGTCCTGAAAGCTGTCTTAGAAATGTCCTCTTCTTTAATCCTAAGTTAATGATATCCTAACCTCAAGTCTATCTTTGAGAAGTACCGTGAGCCTCCCAACTGATCAAATAATTCATCGATCCAAGGTAGAGGATACTTATTCTTCACTATGACCCGATTCAACTATCGATAATCTATGCATAATCTGAGAGTCCCATCATGCTTCTTTGCAAACAAAACTGGTGCTCCCCATAGTGATGTGCTATTCCAAATGTATCCCTTATCAGCAAGCTCCTGAAGCTGCTTCCTGAGTTCCTTCATTTCTGCCAACGCCATCCGGTAAGGTGCTATGGAAATTGGTACTGTTCCTAGAAACAATTCAATACCAAATTTAATTTCCCGATGTGGTGCCAATCTTGGTAGCTCATCAGGGAAGACAACTTCAAATTCATCTACCATTGAAATCACTGCATGTCCTCTCGAAACACTAGGCTCTCCTTCTAAATTCATAAGAAAGGCATAGCAAGCTGCATTCTTTCGCCCTCCAAGATACGCCCTTACAAGACGCTCACTCATTAACCGATCACCACCACCCTGGTAAGTGATTATTGTCCCCCTATCAGACACGAGGGTTACTTTTCTAAGTCGACAGTTAACCACTGCATTATATCTGGACAACCAGTCCATTCGTAAGATTACAACATATGATCTCATGGGGATTACAATCAAATCACTTTTCAAAATCTCTTCCCCAATCTTTATTTTACAAGCTTTACAAATACTATTCACAGACACTCGCCCCAAAGGTGAAGCTATAACTAAGGGTTCATCAAACTCTTCTATTTCTAATCCCAAGGCATGTACAAAAGAGCTTGAAATGAGAAAATGAGTGGCACCAATATCAAAGAACACGTGTGCTAAAGACTGAAAAACCATAATCGTACCGTCGACAATTGCATTACTAGTTTGGGCATCTGAACTCCTTGATGTCATCACATGAACCTGTACTGGAGCTTTCCATTTTCCTCTACCAACACTACTAGATCTTGGGTTAGCTGGCCGATACTGCTGTGATGATGGTGACTACACACTGGCTGTACTCGACGCTCGGTACTGAGGGACGTTACGTTGAAAGTTCTATGGTTAGTGTCCTTGTGCTGAATATGGCAGTTGCTAAGAAGAGAACTGATGGAACGGAAGCTGAAGGTACTGCTGTGGCTGAGGTAGAATCTGAAGCTGGGGCTGACGACTAGCTTCTTTTTCGGTCTGAAATCCTAGGCAAGCACTCCTGATCGGGCAATTCCTCTTGATGTGTCCTAACTGCTAGCAATAGTAACAATGGAAACTGTAGGGGTTGCTGCGCCCACTGCTGGATGAACTACTACTACCGCTGTTCACGCCACCTTGTTTGTTCTTTCTTAGAGTCGGTCGACTACTGATGCTCCTCCTGCTGCTTCTCTATGGTCCTCTTGACGTCTTGACTCAATTCTCATAATATTGTGCGTAATCACTCTC
The DNA here is from genome assembly GCA_946598075.1 of Artocarpus hirsutus. Classification (NCBI taxonomy): domain Eukaryota; kingdom Viridiplantae; phylum Streptophyta; class Magnoliopsida; order Rosales; family Moraceae; genus Artocarpus; species Artocarpus hirsutus. The sequence goes on along the minus strand of CAMOHE010049754.1, from coordinate 28,393 downwards.
CACTGATTGCTGATGACACAAGCTCTCTAAAGTTCTTGAGTCGTAGGGTAACCACCTGTCGTCGAATAGGGGCTTTAAGTTCGTCTTGGAATTTGATGCACTTCTCACGCTCCGATGCCACTACAGATGGAAAAAACGTAGCAAATTCATTGAACTTTGCTTTATATTCCCGTACTGACATATCATCCTGCTGCAACCTATAGAATTCTACTGCCTTTTGATCCTTGTATCCCAATGAAAATTAGCGATCGTAAAACAGCTCCTCAAACCTATCCCAACTGATGTTACCATTGTTCTCCAGGCATTTAGCTTGCTTCCACCAAGTATTAGCACCACCTTCAAACTTATATGCCGTAAATTCCACACGAAACTCCGCTGGCACATCAAATCTAACCAATATTCTGCCACTTGCGAGTCCCATTTTCATCAAAAGTCGGTACAGACACACGTCGAAACTCCTTAAAGTACGAATGCCGACAACTTGCCTTAGAGGCATCTAGCCTTGCCCTGGCTGCCATCTGCCGGAATGCAGCAAACATGGCCCTCATCATCCCTCATCATTTATAAACTTGGCATCAGTTGTCGAGCATCGTCTAGGTGCCATTCTCTCACTTTTGAAAACAAAATTTAGACTGTCAGTGGTATTTCATTGTCGTACCTATGTGTGCATAATTTCCAAGGTTTACAACCTTGAGCTCTGATACCACTCTGTCACACCCTGGAGTACAGTCAGAGACGTGGTGGAATAATTAAGTTAATTAAACAAAGATTTAGTTAAAAATTAGGTTTTAGAATTAAATTCATAAATAAAAATGTGATAATTTTAAAAGCGTTTATTTAAAACGAGCAGTTATGATATTCAAACAAGTAAAATAATAAAATAAAATAAGTGATGAGAAGATGATAAAATAATGTATTAATAAAATAGAAGGTGAGGCAAGAATGGGTCCCACTGACCCACATCTTGTGCACATACACAGCACTGACAATATTACAATACAACCACAGTCCAAAATAAAAGAGAAATTTAAGATTTACATGCCTTGAATTGTTATAATACAACCTACCCAAATCTTCTATTGTTCGCAAGTCCAGTCAACGAACTCTTCTTCGATCCTAAGCTGATATCCACCTAAGGGGTAAGATTTTAAAACAAATAAAATTTGAACGAAAGGCTCAATAGGACTATAATTTAAAAATATTTAACTTTAAAATAAATTTCATTAATCCATAAATATGTAGAAAACGAACTAGAACAAACAAATAAATAGATGAAAATTTAATAAAACCTTTCCTTAGCAAAATAAATTAAATGAGTCGACTAGAAAGAATACCATTTTTTTTTTCTGGGTAAACCATATGTAATTCATCACTGTAATGGCCCAGCTGGGTTTCAGGACCTGCCCCTAAGGTCGCGCACTACACGACCAGATCTCCGATATGGCATCATGCCCTTAAACATAATTATATATATCTTTTATAATTATTAAAATCTCTTTTTACCAACTATAATCATTTACATTCATTATGAGGTTTATTATGAAATCCAGCTCAATCTACTATTTGTAAAAAAAAACATTCAATGAAATCCTCTTTCAATCAGTTATTGAAAACATTTGATAAAAATCCCTTTTTGGCCAAAATGATTTTTAAATCGGGTTACCAAAGGAAAGGGGTAGAAGTCCTACCTCGATACTCGTGTTGGTGTCCCATACTGTAATCTTGGTATGCTATACGTTAGCTCCGCGGATCCATGTACAACCTTAAATGTATAACAACTTAGCTTATCAGTATCTAACTTGACATATCCTATGTTACTAAACTGTGTCATGGTGTCCTAGTATGCCGTTTAGGTTTATGAAATCATTTTACAAAGTTGGAATTTCAATCAGGGTTTAAAACGATGAAAACGGGTGAAAAATCACAAAATTTTACCATGCCTTATTGGCCTGCCGATGGCCCTGGTTCGGCCTGCCAAACTACACAGTTTGGCCTGCTGAAAAATAAATCCAGTCAATCAAACTTCTCTAGATTTGGCCTACCTGTCGGATGAATCCGATCTGCCAAACACATGAATCTGGCCTGCCGAACACGAAGTTCGGCTTGCCGATCTGGAAAAATTTTAGAATTTTCCAAGCACGAGTCTCCGCCTCCCCGAGCCCAAATCTTCAATTTCAATCTGTTTTCTCAAATCCTAGGCATGAATAATGATCATAATTGATGGAAAAACATGGTAGATTACTTTTTAATGCTTTAAAACAAGTTTTAAACAAAATTTTCAAATAAATCCAAAAATAGAGAAAAATAGAGAAAAATGAAAAATCTTGATTTCAATCCATTTTTGATGAAACAAAGCTTGTATTCTAGTTATTCTTAGTTCATCTAACCTAGTTTGAAGGTTTTCTAAGCTTAAAAAAGCTTAGATTTTGAAATGCAAGAAAATTTAAAAAAAAAATTGAAAAAGTTTAAAAAATTTGAAACTAACCTCAAATCAAAGCTTCAAATCGTGTTTTTGGTCGTAAAATCAAGTTCCCGAACCTTCAATCTGCTAACTCGATGCTTGAAATTGAATTTTGTTTCAAAATATTTTGAGAGAATTTGAGAGAGAGAGACAAACCGAGAGAGAAAGAGAGTGAGAGTACACAGGAGAGAGAAGAGAGAGAGAGTGTGAGTGAGAGTGAGAAAGAGAGAGGGAGAGTGAGATTTATAAAGAAAATAAAAGACTGTTTTCAAAAATACCACGTCCTGCACGTGGTTTTTCAAAGTAGGATGTGTTGGTCATTTGACAAATTATTTTGTTTTCAGTATTTAAAATAACAATTAAAAATAATTAAGAGCAATTAAAAATCATTAAAATAATCAAAAATATCATAAATTTAAAAATTTTACAAAATGATCAAATTAAGTTTAAAATATTTATTATGGCACACTAATTCACCATTTTACAGTCCAATAACACTTAAATAAATTCTAGGGCGCTACAACATCATTTGAAAAAACAATATTATTTAATATAGAATAGTAATAATGGAAAAACAATACTATAGTAGGTTGTGGTAACATAAAGAATAATGTATGTTGATCAGAAGCATCCGAACTAGTAACCCTATAAGGTTTCACAGCGGAATTTCTTAAGCTCATCTATAAAACAAAAAAAAAAAATGGCACAATAAATTATAATTTGAATGTGAATTTTTCAATTATATAATGTAAGAATTACAATATTCCTTGTGTGAAGACCAATTCTAGTGAACAACTTTTTTTTCTTATTTGTCTTTTCAAGATTACTTTTATACTTAGTCGAACTACAACGAACTTTTTCCTTTGATTTGATCCTCTTGATATTATTTTGTCCATTTGTAGAGGTCTCCATGTCACCTTTTGTAGCATGAGAATTGCTAAAATTGAGCTTTTCACTTCCTCTTGCTTTCATATCTACATGTACACTTTCCAAAATCTTATTAAAACTATCGTTGACAAATTCATAGGTTTCTTCATCTTCTGCTGCATTTGTGGCTATATGAGTTTGCAATATACATAACTCTTTATAATGTTGTGCCATTTTAGCCTTAGGATCTTCCTTGGTTTCCTTCTCCGATATACCTATTTTTATTCCAACTAACTTTAACATTTCTAGTCCATCATCTTTATAGTATATATCAAGGAGGGATCTTTGTTATATACTTCAAAGAAATAACTTTTAATGCATGTAAGCACGAAATTCCTGCAAACTCAAATATCTTACAGCCGCATACTAGTGTATCATTGATTGTGTTTAATTCAACCACATAAGACTCAACTTTATATTTTGTATCATCGCAAGCCTACACAACACAATCATAGGCCTCACTGATAAATGCCTAATTTCACTTATATTTCTATCATTCTTCCTTGCATTTATTTTTGTGGTTTTTGGGTTTTTTAATAGTTTTATTGTGTTTTTGTGTTTTATCGATATTTTGAGACAATGAAATTAAAAATGGGTGACAGACATGGATTTAGGAGCATTTTAAACTTGTATCGGAAGTTTCTTACAAGTGTCAACGTCACAACACAAGATTCGGGCACCGCGGCTGTAAAACAAGCTAATCAAGCTACAAAAAACTCAAGAAGCTGATGCAACAACGTCAGTTTTGGGCGCCACAGCACTCAGATGGAGGACAAAGGAGTGCCACGTTGGCACTACGGTGTTAGGCGGAAGGCCTGATCCAAGTTGGTGAGAAATAAGTGTGCTGTGGCACCCGTTTTGAAGCAGTAATGAATTTTTGCAACTTTTGACCTGAAAATTGGTCCAAAAAGCCTCCAAACCTTCTCGTGTCAAACCTAGCATTACAAGTCTATAAATTCCTCATTCCGAAACACAATTAAAGGTCCTTTCATAATTTAGGGGACCAAGAGGAGAGAAGAAGGATAGGCTCTAGTGGTAGCTCAAGAAGTATCATCCGTATGGAAGATTCTTCGGAAGATTCTTAGACGGCATAATTATTCTTTTTCTTCTTCATTCCTTCTTTTCTTTTTCAATGTTTTTAGTTTACTTCTAGTTTTGATTGAGGATGATTTCATAACCCTAGACATGATTATATAATTTAATTTTCAAAATTATTTTCAATTTTTAATTAAGATTGTTTTTGTTTTTCGATAATTATTGTCTATAATATTTTATTGTTTTATTTAGATGCACGACTAAATAGGACTTGAGAATTATATACTACTAAGTTGGAATCCTTGATCTATAATTGTCTTGTTTTTGTAATTGTTAGTAGCAAATTGTAGCCTATAATTACAAGAGGCTTTTGTTTGTCTACGATGTGTAACATAACATATGTTAAATAGACCAAACTTGTTTGTTTATTACTTAGATCAACTTATCTTTCTTAACTTAATCCTTTTATTGAATTGAATCTAGATAGCTTGTTCTAGGTTATTTAATAGAAAAAGATTTAATAAAGCATTTGTTTTATAAATGACACGGTAAGAAAAGATTAGGATAGCAGAACTTGTTATTACCTACGATTGGTACTTTTGATAGAAAATTGGTTGATGGAGAATGATCCTTTAACTAATATTATTATTATTGTTTGTGTTTATTTATTTACTTATGTTTTATTTAATTTAGTTTTTTAGTTAACCCCCAGTTTTATGTTTAACTTTATTGTGTCTTGGGTTTAGCATCCATAACTAATTAATTAGATTCAATCATCTGCAGGAATAACTCTTGCTCACCGCTAAACTCGATACCGATCATAATAACAACAACGTTTAATTTGGTGCTACCTCTGGGCTTACCACTTACCAATCTCTGCCTCAAACATTGTAAACACTGATGGGGTGTATAAATTTGTTGCCTGCTATAAAATTTGCAGATTAAACAAAAAAAAAAAAAACAGCCAATGAACTTTGAGTTGCTTTAAAATCAGCTTTTGATTGTTTATACCAACGATTCTCTATTAATCTCTCAAAACTATCGTGCTTATAACTGGCATAACCTTTCACTGAATTGTTCAAGCTTTCTAACCCTTAAGTAGTAGTCATGTCCGCACAAAAAATCTCCCTTCCATATAGCAAAGCCCATTTTTTCCCAAAATCAAACAAACGTTTCAACCACTCATTATCCTTTAAATCATTATCCTTGAGCATTTTATTCTAAGCTTGAGAATATCTTCTTCTTATAATTCTCGGTAGAATTCTTGAAGATATTCAAGAACCCCACCTGCATCTCTTGATCTCATTTGAATTGTCCGTTTGGTGCGAAGATAATTCCTATAATCAACCTGAACAAATCCAGGATTCTCATAGCCTCCAACTCGCTTTGTTGTTAATTCCCAACTTGCTTTTAGAGCAATTCCTGAACCTTCTATCAAGTCTATTTCGGATGCTTGAGCTAAAGTCATCCTCATTTATGATCTCTACAAATGACTCTATGGAACTAGTTGTCGCATGTGTATGCTCAGCAACAAATTGAACAATGCAATATTTACCAATATAGTGACAATCGATTTTCATTTTTGCTAAACATTTAAATCTAGTCTCGGGAAGATGACGCTTCACGGTCATGTCTCTCTTATCTTTTCCACGATATCTTTCACAAGAACAAAAAAAAAATTCTATTTATTAATTTACCTTCTTAATCTTTTGTATCCTTTTTTTCTCCAGATGCTGAAACCAATGTCATGGGCATATTTATGTTAAAAATTTTAAGCTTCTTCTTCTGTTTCAAACTCCATACCGATTTGTGGCATTGCTTTCTCAGAAATTTTAGAACAGATAACTTCTATTCTCTTCTTGTCTTGTATAAACTCTAAGTTTCGACGTCAATGAAATTTCATTTCCGTGTAATAATCATTATCGTTCATAGTTTCAAGAAATATTTAAATCTGTAACAAGCAATATATTTAAATACTAAGCCGAAAGAAAATTATAATAACATAATAGCCAGTAATGATAGTTTAAAGGTTCCCATTGGTCACAGCTCCTCTTTATCTGTATAGTTTAATGTGCTTTCATTGTACTTGTCTTAGAACAAAATAGTTTTCTTATGACTTTGAAAAAGGTATTTTTACGCTTGAATTCACATAGCTAGCTCTTTCTCTCTCTTTTTTTATTTTTTGTTTGACTAACACGGAAAACTTTTCGTCTTGTGTTATGCCCTAAAACATATATATATATATATATATATACACACACATATACATATTTATAAGACTTTGCTTCCATCCATCAGGATGGAAGCTTCCATGATGTGGCAGCTTTTGTAGCTTGTAAACATGAGGTTTGTTTACTCAAATCTTGCCATATGACTTTGTTAACTTGTTTTTAATACAACTGGTTTTGTCGGGTACTGATTATTGCAGGTTTAATGCTATTCTTGAATAGGTAACTCTGTAAATTCATGTCATATCGAGTGGTTAATTTGTAATTTTGCCAGACCTGAAGCAGTAGTTTTACGTATGGCCTGTAATTTGCAGACAACAACATAAAATTCTTTCTGAAAAGGTACCCTGATTTTATTGCAACGTAACTTTCTGTCACAAAGAACAAAACTTACTTTCTTAGATTGATAAATACCAACAATATATTCGATTTTAGTGATTTTCCTAAAATAGGCGGATATAATAGTTAAATAACTACATAATACCCAAAATCCAGGAATGAAACATATTGTCATAGCCACAAAAGTTTTTTTTTTTATTTTTTATTTTTCCTTCTTAGCGACAGTAGCATTAACTCATGATATTTCAAATTTGTAAATAACATATTTAGAGTGACAGTTAAGAGCCTACCAAATTAAAATGTTGAGCCGGTATGTTTGGTCCATATCCTTATCAACAAAGTCAAAATCATAAGAGTACTTATATTTTCAAAACGTGTCCTATCGGCTGCTTTTCACAGAGAACAAGTGTCGGTGCACACCTTTATGACCCTGCATCACGATGAAACCAAACATGTTAAAATTCGCAAATGTTTTATTAAAGAGAAAATTGGAGTCATTTGTATGGTCTACGTAACCACATCTGAGCAAGCGATTGATCTGTTAATAAAGGGACTTGCTAAACCATTGATCGAGAAGCTAATAGACAAGTTGCGAAAGTTCAACTTGTACAATCTAGCTTCAGGGGAAGGGTTGACAGTTTTGAAATTTGATAGTGTATGTGACAACGAGAGTTTCAACTAAAATTTTTAGTTGTTATAATGTCAAGATCTTACATGTTATAGTGTCATAAAAAAATAAAATATACCATATTACAGTATTTTTAACCAAAATTAGTTCAAACCACACTTTTTAAAACACCGTATGAATCTTTTAGTTTTTTTATTGTTTCATTTAGTTTTTCAACAATGAATTAGGAAGCTCGTATTTCTCCTATTTTCTACGAAGTTAGGCAGGGCTGGAATAAAGGATTTTATTCAGAATCTATTTAATAGATGTCATCGTTTTTCCTTTTTTTTCTTTTTATCTTTCTAAATTAATGAGAATTGTTCCAGTGTATTTTAGATCATCTCCTTCATTGTGCTAGCTTTTAATTAAACATTAATATCAACAATTAGAATAACAAAAAAAATACATCAACAATTAGAATATCAATTTACTTTTAGAAGCTTTCTTACCGAAGTACTTGGTAAGAAAGATATGCTTCCGTTAAGATTGGTTTAATCCACATTATTTGGCGAAATTTAACTAAAGTTTAGGTTTATAGATCATAGTCTCACTAATTTGAGTAACTGACATACTATTTTTAATTAGAAGACTTATTTGCTTAAAAATTTGCGTACTTTTATGCGAAGTTGAAAATGTATGCTTAGAATACCAACGATTGGTCAATGAAGTTGATAACTAAATTTTCTAATCATAATTTCACAAAATTGTTACTTAGCACTACTGTAATACTATAGCATTAACATCAACGATTAGATTTATAAATCATTAAAATTTTCAAAGCCAATGCACTATTTCCATGTAAAAATATAACACTACAATGTCCGCATTAACTAACGACCAAGGCCATATTGTTAATTAGAAGATTGAGGACCAATCTGCGTGGTCTGAACGATCTGCTTAGAAGACTGGTCATCAGTCTGCACGGTCAGAACAATCTAAATGGGGAATAAGTTGTCTACAACTACCAAAAAGAAAGAAAAAGACAAAAAAAATATTTAGCATTTGAATTCCGTTAAATGATAGAAACAAAGAGTCCGTTTAGTAGTATTTTTAAAATAAATGAAAATAGTTTTATTTTAAAAAATGAGAATTTTTTTAGAATTATGCTCAGTGTTTTTAAAATTTTTACCTAAAAAATATGCAAAAACATTTTCAAAAACTCTAAAAATAAAACCAAACGGGGCCAAAATTTCACCAGCGAACCCCAAATTGTCAAGAGCTATGGTTTTTCCCCATTGTACTTTGAAAGCTTTTAGTCTAAAATGAATTTGGTTAGGAACCAAGATGTAGACTTTTTGTTTAAGAAGCACCACCCAGTTGAAATTTGTTGGATCCTTTTCTATGTCAAGTATAGATTTCTCAAGTTATAAAATAATTTGGATATTTATTCCTGTATGGTTGATGAATTTTTTCTCTGAACTAACAATAACTATAAATGACCTCACTGTGGTGTTTGGCAGTTAATAGTCCACACAACTTTCTTAATTATAAACAATATAAAGCTCTCACATATTAAAGTAAAAATAAAAAAATCGTTACAGTGTAAAATTCTCACATGCTACAGTAAAAACAGTTCTAACCAACGATTATCACCACCCTGTCAAACACTCTATACAAATTAGACAGTCAATCTACTGCAGTTACTTTCAGAAAGCCAATAAATGAACATTCCAATTTTCCTAATGATTCTTCTTCCTCAAATTGAGTATTAACTGTTTTTTCCTTTTGATAAGAAAATTTGAGAATTTTATTCAACAAAAGAGTATTTGAACAATGCAAAATCAGGATGGATGAAGGATCCATCAAGAAAGACCTTTACTCAATAGGGGGCACAAGACTTCCAAATAGAATTAAAGGCCTCAAAGGGAGAAATAGTAGATTCGAAATCAGGTATTGAAAACAAGAACTGCATGAGAACCCATTTAGATCGCAACTCCAAAAAAGAACCGCACAAAATATTAATCTTTAACGATATTACTACAATGTCAAATACTATTTAGCATAATAGGTTTTCCGTTTTTTTTTTTTTTTTCCTACTCTAATGTTATCAATAAATAGAAGAGACGTTTAATTTTTTTTATTCCCATTTGTTTGTTAAAACAAAGATCTAACAACCGACTATCAATTCACAAATAAAAATAATATATATTTCTACATTCAACTTAACATTAGAAAATAAATTTCACTCATATGCTCAAATCTAGTTTCAGTATGAGGTACAACATGCCAATTAAAATGGACCTTTTTTAAAATATAACCCAAAATGAGTAATTTCTTTAAATCGTATAATCTTGAACTTAAATATATCTTAATATATAGTACTTAGATTTACGGAATATTTTTTTTAAATGTAACAATAATTTCTTAAGTCATTTTCTTTTAAAACATTTCTTAATTTAAAATAAAACCCTTTCAAAATTTTTTTAATTTAAATATCTTTATAAATATTCTTATGTTGAAACTTATACATATATATTTGTTGCAGTATCTGTCGTAACATGTTAATCTTAGAATTATCTAGACTAACGTTGTATGTTTTCTAAAACATATATACATATTTTAATCTAATTGATATTGCGAAAATTATATTTGTGTAAGCGAAATCTATTTTCATCTCCGTTAGTCATCCGTCGCTCGCCACTGTCTATCAAGTGTTCTTGTTAGGTTTCTTATCTATAACATAAACAGAGTGGAATAAGCTTGTAAATACTTAAACTCGTAAAATATAAAAACTATAAATAAAAAACATGCATGAACAATTTATGCTTGTTTATATACATGTATTATGCTTAATTTTAAGCCATATCTTTTTATACTGAATGGGCTAGGGTGTTCATGCCAGTTGTGTGTGATTCTTAGGAGGTTAGGGTTTACAAGATCCCCAATGATATCAAATCATAAAGTGAACTCAACTGAATTGAATGCCTCCCCGTAGATCAAGAAGTTGGTACGACACCTATTACTGATCTTGTCTTATTTTTTACCTTATCTTATTGTGTGTATATAGTATGACACATTACTACATAGCTTCACATATCGTATATCATAAACATAATTAACTGAAATTGAACAAAGGAATATAATTTAATGCATATATCACATGCTACATATGATTTAATCATAATATTTCATGGAAAACATAATTAACTGAAATTGAACAAAGGAATATAATTTAATGCATATATCACATGCTACATATGATTTAATCATAATATTTCATGGAATTAACGTAGCGTATAACCAAACTTAGCATTTCATATAGTGACAATACATAATATAGCAAAATATGGTACGTTATGGCCTGATATATCATATCATATCATAACATGGCATGGCATAACACTGATCATGCATTTCATAATTTTCAAAAATCATGTAAAAAGTGTTTTATTCAGAAACTATTCATAATATAGGTAAGATTTCTACTTACTTGTTTTCCAACAATATAAATTAACTGGCTAAATTTTTTCATACACTACTATTAAATTCTACAGAAGAACACCTATTGAGAATGTAAAATAAGCTTACGTTATGTCATTTAATTTTGCATAGTCATAAAGAAATTTTATCCTTTCTTAGAACATATTTTCCTTTATTAAAGGATCGTTGAATTATCAGATTTATTACAAGGATCAATTGAACAAATCCTCATAGCTTAGTTTGCCTTAATTGTCTTTAATTATCCATACTAGAGTTGATAATTATCCAATTAAATAATTAATTATCTTATCCATTTATTAAGTTTAAGTAAAATCCCTTTATTACACTTGATGGGCTCGTAATTGTATAACGGTCCACATTAAGATGCTTATTCACTTTCATAAGCCTAATTTGTCCCATTAAGTCTAGAGGCATTCTACAGTGTTCTAAACATTATGTCGTTGGAACTTAGATTGAAGAGGTGGCTTTTGAACTAGTATGGGTGTTGGGCTTGCATTTAATGTTGTAAAACTATGGACCAAACTTGTATGACTTTTGCGATTCCTGTTTTAAATTATGTTTAAAAAGCCATTAAAATTTGTCAAGAAAATTTCGTATCTCATATATGTAAAAATTTCATATCAAAAAATCATATTTTAAAATAGAGTATGAATTCAAGAAAACTGTAAATTGTAGGCTCGTATAGTCCTTCGAGAGCTACAATTCTTTTATTGGTCATAAATTACAATTATGCCCCTTCAACAAGCGCTTTATTTGAAAATTAGTATCAAAAGGTATTTTTTCGTTAGTTTTAAAAGTCACTATGTAACTATATGTTAGTGTAAGGACCTTATTTATATTGCTGTTGCTTATCTATATAATCTTATTTTTAATATTAACTTCTCTAAAATATTGATATTTGTGGAACAATATATATATATATATATATATATATATATTTTAAATAACATAGTAATAATGTCTTAAAACATTTTCTTTTATATATGTTGCAACATATTAGTCTTACAGTAATCTAATCAAAGGCGATGTATTTACAACCTTAGTTTCAAACCATACATGCATAAAATTACTTATACATACATACTTAATTTATTTTAAAACTAATGCGGAAGATACTTTTGTAAGCGGTATCCATACCCATCTCCATCATTCATCTGCCCTCGCCACTGTCCATTACTAGTTGATAACATGTTACTTACCTACAATATAAACATATTTGAGTAAGTATTTGCTTAGCAAGTAGGAAACATTATTTGCAACACAAAGCTTAAAACATTTACAAAAACATGCATGAGTTGATTATGCTTCATTATGAACATATCTCATGTATCTAATCTTTCATACTTAATCGTCCCATATATGTACATACCCATTGCACATGATCATTGAAAAGTAAGGGTTTGCGAAGGTCCCCAATGTCCCTAGACCATAAAATAAACTAAATTGGATGTCTTCCTGTAGATCAAAAGATCTTAAATCTTCCCCGTAGGTCTAGATGTTAGCAGGACACTCTTAACTTAACTAATGTTGTCTTGTTACACTTGTCTTATTGTGTGTATGCAGTATGACATGTTACTATATATCATCACATAACATAAATTACACCTATTCTTAACAAAAGGTGAAAATGCAATATAATTTTACATAGCATACATCACATATATTAGACTTCATAACGTAAACATTGCACAATATAATACGTCATAATCTAGCATGACATGACATAGCATAATACAAATAATCCATTTTCACAAAACATGTTAAAAAATACTTTAATTTGAAAACCGTAGTTTTTATGCTACAGGCGAGATTCCTACTTACCTGGTTTCTAGAGCTACGATATGCTAACTGCCACTTACTTCTCCACTATTCTTAAAGTCTAAGGGACAATACCTAATAAGAGTGTGAGCTTAACTTGTTTATGCTAATTAATTTAGCATTTTGTAAAAAGGAAATTAAATCTTTTCTTAAAAACTTTCCTTTATTATCTTGGGTAGTTAAAAGGATTAATTAAATTTAAATCCTCATAACTCATAATTCTTGTCTAATTTATTTTCTTTAATCACATTTAATTAAATCATACTAATGTTAATAATTAATTAATTAATTTGATTAATTATTGCCTTCATGTAACTTGACTTACTAATCTCTTATATTACCTATTGGCTCATTGTTGTACTATCGGTCTGTTTAAATATGAATAGTGTTATTAGCCCATAAACCCATGTCTAGTTACTATTAAGTCATTAGGTCCGGTATGTCTTTCTGGAACTAAAAGTGTTCTATGATATAAATTATTAGAAATTGGGATTTGATAATTTGCTCCTAAATGCGTGCGAGCATTGGACCGTAATTACTATTGTGACGTAATGGTTTATAACCTATATTTTCTACGCTTTCTTATTTTTCTTAAAACCATTGAAAACTTTATGTGTAAAGCTTTTTTTTTTTACTGAAAACTGTATTTTAAATTTGAGTCCAAACTTTGGTAAAAGTGTGAATTGTATACTCTTATAGCTTTCTGAGTGCTACAATTCTTTTATTAATCGTAAATGATGATTCTGGCACTAAACAGGCGTTTTATTTTGAAATCTTTATCGGAAGATACTTTTGTCAGTTTTAAAAGTCACTTTAATCGAATATCAAAGACAATTTTGATGAATTTTCTTTTACGAAATTCCTCGTTCAAACAAGGCCTTTTAATGTTCATTTTTGTCTTTAGCATTATCGTTTGTAGTAATTTTGTAAAACTTTACTAATTAAACCATTTTTAATAAATCTATTTAAAGGTTCCTTTAAGAGGCAGGATTTTCCAATGTTTTTTGCACAAAAGTTCTTCATCTTGTTAAGATCTAAAGGTTTTGTGTTTTGTAAAAATCGTGATTTGGAATGTTTAAGGGTCACTTACCCAAAAACATAAACTGCATTATCGAAGTCGTACAATTATGTTGCAATAACTCCTATGACATCTAATGGAAACAATTCTATAATGTCCACGGACTATACTGTAGTTGTAGTAATAATCTTGTATAATAATAAGCTATGCATTTTATCCTTAAGAGTCAAAAAGAACCGGATAGTTTTGATATCTACAATATTGATGTCATAACTCATGTTGCTACATCACGTGCGACACTAATTGAAAAAGTTCCTTAAATCACAAAATCATAGGGTATCATAAACTAAATGTTTGCCACTCACAAAAACCAAGAAGTTTCTAAACAAAAATCACTTTGCACTATAGATGTCGCAACTCAATGTTACAACATAATGTGCGATATCAATTGCAAAATGTTGATAACAACTATTGGTGGTTCCGTAGTTACTACAGGAGTCTTGTTAAACAATAACATGAGGTTTTAAATAGAAGAATGTGTCATTTAAGCCTTCTGTACTATTGATATTGCAACTGATGTCATAACCCATATTGTAACATCTATTGCAACATTGCTATGAAAGCTAGTCAAAAATGCTAGAAATATCATTTTAGGTTTGAGATTTCAGTTTTTAACATGTTAAACAAAATCATTTATGATGTTGTGAGTTAGAAATTCCCAAGTTTTTAATATACATTAAGATCAATCTTTAACGTATCATTTTAAGGTTAAAGAGAGGGGATAAATCCCTCAAAAACACAAAAATAACCTAGATCTAAGCTCTTTAATACACACATTTATAATACTAAAACTACATAAATAGAAACCCACATAAACCATAACATAAGTATAGATCAACATTATTACATGCCAAAAGTCACTTAAAATCATATCACAAACCATTTAAAAAGAGATGTTTAGATGTATACCCTTGAAATTCTACTCCTTGGGGGATCCCACTAAAGCTTTCTCCTTAATTTTGATTTTAACTAGTGATTTTCTAGTGAGTGGGAAGAAAATTTTAACAGAAAGAGTAGAGGAGGGTCACTGGTCTTAGAGAAGAAATGGAGGAAGTTTTTTTTTCTTGGAGGAATGAAGAGAAAGAGCGAAAAAATGATCTCATAGAGACATAAAGCTTATTTATAGACTTATGGCTAATTGAACCTAACTTTCTTACCTTAATTTTCTTAGTTTTGAAGCTAGCTTAAAAGATGAAAAATCATGCTTGAATACACTAAAAGTGACACCATTACTAAGGAGAAAAAAGGAGGGTAAACTTTTTAACATTTCATGAGTCATTTCCACCTTTAAAGAATAGTGCAAATTGTGTTTCTTTAGGAAACATGATCCACTTTTTAAGGAATATCTTTTTGACTTAGGAGGCTTTGTTTCCAAGTTTCTCCTAAAGCATATAAAATTTCATCTAGTTAAGGGAAGCAAACTAGCTGGCAAAAAATTTTGGTGCAGTCGGGTTTGCTCAACATAGTCTAGAACTAATATCGATCTAAATCAATACTAGTATAAATTTTAAATCGTGTAAAAATTAAATTGTTTTAAATCTCAAATTCATAGTCTAGAACTAATAACGGTCTAAATCAATACTAGTATAAATTTTAAATCGTGTAAAAATTAAATTATTTTAAATCTCAAATTTATTCCTAGATTGCATAAAAATAATCTTGATATTTTCTGCACTATACTTTGGTGTTGACATATTTTTGACATTGTCAATTTTGAACCCGAATAGTATTTTTCATCGAACATGCTAATCGCATAACTCTGATTTTTAACTAATTGGCAATTAAAGATTTATTCTGTGTTAGAGTGCTTCTTGAAACACTACTAACGCCGTATTATACTTAAAAATTCTTATAATATAAACTCTCAAGATATTTACGGATTGAATTTTTTTGCCTTAAATCGCAATGGAATTTATCAACAGAATTATTTAATTAGAAAAGTTAATAAATTTAATTTTAATATTTTTAATAGAATTTTGGAATATTATTAATTCCATGAATCTATCAGTCATAAAATCATATATGATATTTTCTAAGAAAAATTATTGATTTAAACATGTAAATTATATTCTTTAATTTTAGGTTTTTTTTTTAGTCATTACATGAATTCTCTCTAATCATAAAATCGTGAAATTTCATGAAGCTTTACATGAAATAGTTTATTTGGATCTTTTAAGAAAACCCTAGACTCGTATACTTAGATTCTATTCTTATAACCGATCAAATGCTAAAATCTATGCTTATAAGCTATAAACTTATGCTTCTTATGAGCTTAGTGGTATAGTTATAGAAAAATCCTCAATTAATTATATTTATTAATTACTTGGATTTTTTTGGACATTATAGTTAGAAAGTTTTTTGAAAATTTTTCCTCACAAAAGTTTTTCATTTAACGAGGTCTAGAAAAATTTTATTTTTTGTCTTTAACATATTCATTTTCAATGATTTTCAAAAATTTTACCGATTTTACAGTTTTTTGTAAAAGGTTTCGACTATTTTTATGAATCTGTTTTAAAGTCCATTTTAGAGGAAGATTCTTAAAAAAATTTCATCACAAAAATTCTTCATCTTGTCGAAATCTATAAATTTTGTGTTTGTGAAAATTATGATTCCAACTTTTTGGGAGTTGTTTTTGTCAAAAACAAACGCAACACTGCTTTACTGATTAAAAACTGGAAGTTTTCTAAATTTGCCCATCACAATGTCTTAAAAGACAGAATTTTATAATATTTTCTTCACAAAATTTATTCCATCTCGTCAAATATCTAAAACTTTCATGTCTTGCAAAAATTGTGCCTTGGCCTCAAAGTGGCCTGTTTATGACAAAGACAACGCATGCCCTTATTTTTATTTTTTTTGGGCAGTTTTTGAAAATAGTTCAAAACCCCATCCCATAGTCAAAATTACAAAAATCTATAATCATGATGATTTGTGCAAAACATCAAAATTCAAAAGTTTCATGTTTGAGACAATTTTGAAATCAATCTCTAAAAGGTCCTTTTTTACGCTCAAAGAAGAAAAATATTTGAACATAAATCATTCCAAAAACCTAAACTTAGCCATACTCAACTTACGCAAATATGAACAATCATAACTTAAACTTATAAAACCATAATAAATACACAACTAAAAATTTATTTACATGTGAAATCTCTAACAACCATAAACAAAACAAATTCTTGCAATAAAAAAGAAAGAAAGAAATTAGTTTATACCCTTGGAGATCAAACTTTGAGTGACTCTTCCTAGATCTCCTTCTCCTCTTTGGTTTTTAGTTAGTGATTTGGTGAGTGTGAATGGAAAAATTTTGAGAGCTAGGGAGGGAGACGAAATGGTTTTTCTCAAGGAAAAAATGGGGGGAAAATGAGCAAAATGGGCTCTTGAGCACAAGTGCTCCTATTTATAGCCAATTGGAGGCATGTCACTTAGTTTCTTAACCTTGGTTTATTCGGTTTCTAATCCACTTAATTGAGCCAAGTTTTTAGTTAATTATCCCCTAAAAGTATCACCCGTGCTTAAGAAAGAAAAAAGGGTGGGAAAAAAGCTAATTATGGTTCAAAGACACTTATAAAATTAAGTGTTAATCAAGGTCATGTCTAGTCCTTTGATCTTATCCCTTCACCATCGCCCAAAGATTCCTTAATAAAATTTTTATAGTAGTTGAAGGTGACTAACTTAGTTGATAGAGAATTTTGTTTCCTAACGTGTCCCCTATCATTGCTTATTCATAGTCCAAAACTATATCTCTGAATAAATTGATATCGATATAAATTCTTAATCACATAATAAAATTGGACTGTTTTAACCATAAAATTATTTCTAGACTGAATAAAACTTAAGCTTGACTTTTCTTGTACTTTACCTTAGTAATGACATAGTCTTTGACAGTGTCAGCTCTTAAGCTCGAATAGTATTTTTTACTGAAAATGCTATTGGCATAACTTTGATTTTAACTAATAGGTAATTAAAGACCTACTATGTGTTAAAGTGTTATTTGGTACACTGATAATACTATACTGCACTTGAAAATTCTTATAACTTAAGTTCTTAAGCTATTTTTGAATTGATATTGCTTTTAATTTAAATCGTGGTGAAAAGTATCAGCCAAATTATTCAATCACAAAGGTTCAACTTTAATATTTACTATAGAGTTTTGGATGTTACATATTAATTCCATAAATCCCTAAATCACGAAAATCAATCACGATCTTTTTCATTAAAATCCTCAAAGTGATGTGTAAATCACGTTATTTAATTCTAAGATTTTCTCGGTCATTATAAGTGCGGACCAAGTTTCGTAATGCTTGTAACACTAGCTCTTAAGTCTCACTAATATAAAACTCTCTAAATTAAGTGAGAGCTAATTAACATCGTTTAACTACGTTAAAGTATCTAACTGTGCACATTTAATGCAATACTTGTACTTGAAATTCTAATATATTAAATCTAAGGTTCTCGCTGATAAATTATATTCATTTTGACTTTAAGATAAAAGATCTATTGATATTAAAATGATTTCTAATAATACACTTATAATGCTTAACTGTGTTAGATAATACCTAATTCACTCTAATTATAGAATTATGGAATTTAAGCTGAATTTTCACAAATCTTTACGTACAATAAGTGTTTAATTTTTCCAAGAAAACCCTAACTTAAATTCTTGAATTTTATCAAATATAACTATTCAACTTAAATATCAGACTGAATATTTGCCCTGACTATTAAAGATGTATTGACTTGTCTCAAGTCAATCATTTTCTTAAGCTTCTGCACTCTTTCATTATCATTCATCATATTATCTACTATCTCAATTGACTGTTAAGCCTTCTAGTTGAAAGCTTTTAATTTTTCCTAAACTAACCAACATGCATAGTTGACTGAGCTTGTCATACTGTTGTCATTTTTGGCAATCTAACGGGGACTTGTATTTATAAGTTCTAAACTCTTATTTTCTTATGAGCTCAATGGAGCAGTTATTGAAAAATCTTTAATTAATTATGCTTATTAATTACTAAATTTTTCCTGACATTATATGAACAATACGTGACTACTTCCAGCCTCATCAAAATTTTGCTCCTTGTTTCATTTTCCCTCTTAATGGAAATAATTTTCAATTTAAATAAAGTGTTATTGTATCACTTTTTAAGTACCAAAGCTTAGAATCTCAAAGCCCTCATTTGCATGAAAGAGATTTTGATGAAGTGTGTGTCACCCTTAAAATGAAAATATTAAGCCAAAACTATTTTCTTTTTCTAATGGAAAAGATGAAGCGAAAACTTGGTCAAATAAACCGAATAATTTTTAAATAAATCTAAATACATTATATGAAAAGCAAATGTCCCTAACTATATATTAGATAAAATCTAATGGTATGTGCAACATTTTAAAATACAAAGAATAGTTTCTTAATAAAAGTAAGTCTTTTGCACTGTTGCTCTCAAAACTCATTGCATACTTGCAATGAGGGTGATATCGATTGGGCTGGATTGCCCATCAACCATAAAGGCACAACACCAAAAATTTTGGACCAGGCTTAATACAACGGGAGATTATATTGGGTCGGGCTAAATACAATTTGAGGTGGTGCATCATGTCACAATAGTTTCATCCACCTGAGTTAGGTATTACACTACACTGACAAAAAAACACGACCACGGCAAGAACACGACACGACATCACATAACCCATTGAGCATAATGGGTGGACATGACAAATATAATTTTTTTAAATTTTTTGTTAAGTAGTTTTAATGATAATATTACATATTTTTAAATAATTAAAAATTTAAAATCTTCATATATATAGATAAAATTAAGTGATTTCACCTTACAAAATATTTATTGATTTACACTATTTTTTTAATTTTTAGAATCTCAATAGTTTACCAACCGTAATTCATTTTGATAACTCTATGTTTTAGCTTAATAAGTTGAAATGCTGTACATTCTTTTTGCAGTTTTTCATTTCTAATAAAATGTTAAGTAAGAGCCAGAGCACAAGCGCTGACAAGGCACAAGCATAAGATTTGCTTGCGTCTCTATTCTTCTAGAAAAAACGATATAAAATGCCCCTAAATAACACCGTTTATTAAAATTTCTCTAACCTTTTGACTTTTCAAAATTGCTCTCTTTTAGTTTATTTTTTAAAATTCTGACCGTACACAATCTTCCCTATAACGATTCGCTGTCAGGAATTAAAGCCCTAATTTTCCATCTCTATCTAACTCTCTCTCTCCTCTCTTTCTCTCAAGTTTCCTTGCTCTCTCTCTCCTCTCTTTCTCTGAGTCTCAATATGCTTTCTCTCTTCTCTCTCTCTCGACTTCCTCTGCTCTCTCTCCTCTCTTTCTCTCTGCCTCCATCGCTCCTTCTTCTTCCAACCATCACTGACGCCGTTCGACAACGGGAGCCGTGTTTTCGTCGAATCGGTGGTTCCATGGCATAATGTCTAGGTCTGGTTTGGAAGATGTTAACTTTCGATTTATACTCAAATATTTGTGTATCGTTTTTATCATTAAAATTTCTTTGGTTTTACCTGGAATTTTGGTTTGTTATTTTCACTTGGTTTTGTAAGTCTCATTTAAAATGGAGTATTTTGCACTTCATAAATCTATATGTCATTCGAAATATTGCATATGATTAGTTACTCGGATCCCCCCTTCAGGACATCATGGATGACGCACATTCGAGTTTTGTGATGCAGATTTTAGTTGCATTTCTTTTCTTTTTTCGTCAAGGGTTTTAAGTTTTTTTAGTCATTACAAGTGGAGATGGCACGTGCTTCTACACGTGCCCTTGTTTTGTGTTGCATAATATATGCTGCTTGAATATAAGTTTCAAACAGTTCAGTTGTTTTTTTAGATAGAAAATATGATTTTGGCAACTCTAAACATATGAGTCTCTTGTTTCAACAAACATGACAAATTGAATAACAAAAATTAAACAATGATTTTTTTCATAAGGTTAGTGGTGATAGAGCAACCTTATCAAATGACCGCAGTTGAATTTTTCCTTCGCTATCCGAAATTATTGAATAGATGTCGGTCCCAGAAAAGGATAACACTGAAACACAGAAAATTCAGTTCAAAATTTACGTATAACAACCTAGTTCCACCTGAAACAGAGAAAAAAAGTTGAAACAAACCCTATTTTATAGAACACCAGAAAATTCTTGTTTGTGAGAGATACAGATTCTGAATTAATAAAGCAAGTCTCTCTCTCTCTCTCTCTTTTCTTTTATACAGAAATTACGGCAAATTCTCAATTCGGCTACTAAAGGAAGAAATCATTAATCATGAGCAAAAAAGTTAAAAAAAAAAAATTGCAGTCCCTCAAAAAAAAAGCAAATAAAGGAAACTTTTTGAGCTTCACAAAATGCCCACTAACAAAATAACAAAAATACAGTTGTCACAAAAGAAATAAAAAATAAATACAGAGATCCAACAATTTTATTTAGATAAGCTACGAAATCCAACTAAAAAAACCCAATTCACAGAAAGCTAACAAAACAAACCATAGCCGAAAATAAAAAAGGACAAAAAAATAATCAACACCCTGGTAGTTAAAGCAAGCCCATCCAAATAACCAAAAGCAAAACAGCGAAGGAAAAAAAAATCAAAATTTTTCAGAGATAAAAAACAAAATCCCTAACATAAGAAAAGAAAGGAAATGATCTTCGACGAAGTTAAAAATTACTGAATAAAAAATGGGAAATTGGAAAGATCAAAGAGGGATCATCAGCGAAGAAAGCGTAGAGAGAATCAGAAGCTTAGTTCCATGATTTGGCGCTGGGTTTTCGTGAGATTAGGGTGGGGATTTCTTTCCTTTCCTTTCTTTTACTTTCTTTTACTTTCCTTTCTACCAATGGATTGTGAGACAGAGAGAGTGTGTGTGTTGAGTTGAGGGGGAAGTGGAGATATTTTTTGGCAGATGGGAGAGAGAAGAAGAAGAAGAAGAGAAAGCAGAAGAAGTAGAAACTGAAACAGAAAGAGAAAAGAAAAGAAAACCTTGAAAGAGAAGAAGAAGAAGAAGGAACCTTGAGGACGTTTTCTTGTTGCAGACGTTCACGCGTCCAAGGGCTTCATGATATTGATCGAGGGTGAGAGACAAAAGCCAAGTAACAAAAAAAAAAAAAACGGAAGCCGCAGAATTTTTTTAATAAAAGGGAAGCAGGCACACAGGTCTGAGGTTATCCGGCTTTTTTATATATATAGTTATAGATTATTGCTTTTTGGAGTGGGTATTTAATCTTCTCTTGTTTCTCCTTGTAGATAAACTTTAAATTTGGATTTTATGAGTATAATCTTTGGTTTTTCTTCCAATCTTGTAATCTGTTTTGGCTGCAATCTGTTTCCGGGAGCGCATGGGACGAAGTTTCGGATTCCCATTGGAGACATCATGGGTGACGCAAACCTAAGATTCTGATGCTTTAATCTGTAATTATGATACGGGGTTGCAGCTTTTTTGCTAACAGATTGTTTTTATCCCTTTCAGTTATAACTAATTTACAATTGGCAGAAAATTGTAATTCCTCAGTCTCCTTTGGTTTGTGATTTTGTTTCTGAGACTTCTTTTTTTTAACTTAATATTTTTTTTTAGGAAAGAATTTCAGCACAAACTGAAAAGACATTTTTTGAAAGTGGGAGGTCACTTTATATGTGTATAATAGAGGGACTTGATTCAAATAATCGCATCTGTAGATACTTTTTTACTTCTACTTTTTTTTGGGTAATTCGTTGATTGGTTCGTTTGTTATGTTTTTAGTATCCAAATATATTTTTTATTGTGGTTTGATTTTAGTTTGTTGTTGTGCTTTTTGTTTCGAAGAATCTACATAGGAAGCTGATAGGTTTAATTCGGATTTTCATTTCAGGTTGCAGTCATTTGTAATTTTTGTTTAATCTGCACACTTTTTTTTTTTTTTTTAAATTTGAAATCTAGTGGGCTCTGAAATGGAACATGGCACGTTCTAAGATCGGAGGCAAAATCTGGTAGGTTTTACTTTGGAACTTGTAAAGATACAATTCGGCATCTACTCTGGCAACCAAATGTGGTTGGCATTTAAAGATACATTCTACTCTGGCAACCAAATGTGGTTGGCATTTCGTTGCTTCAAAGATAATATGTTAGAATGTAGTAGGTCCCATGCTCTGTTTTAAATGAATTGAACTCTAGTAGGTTTCAACATTAGAACTTGACAGATTATAATCTAACAAGCTACGTTAGCGACCGGAGGCAGGTTCTGGTAGGTTCCATCGCGGAACTTGGCAGGTTTCGAGAAGGAACTTGGTTAGTTCTATGATGGAACCTATCGGGTTCCAAGATGGCAGTTCTATTTTGACATCTTGCATAAGTGAGTGGGAGAAATGGTAAATTAGAGACCGTTTGGTACTGTTTTTTTAAAAAAGATGAAAATATTTTTGTTTTGAAAACTAAGAATTTTTTGGAAATAATGTTGAAAATATTTTTAAAATTTTTGCATTGAAAAACGTGGGAAAACATTTTTAAAAATTCTGAGAACAAAAACAAATAAGGCATTTGTCTTTTAAAAAATTCTCAATTTTAATAAAGGGACAATTTTAATATATGATTTGTTGGAGAGTATTTTTAATAAAATTGTACATTTGAACGATATTCTTGTAAATTGGTCATTTTTTAATTTTCAACTGATACAAACGCAACACAAAATTTTAATAGATTAGGTCTGGACGGAATAAAGCACGCTTGGCCCAACCGATTGTAATTTGGGTGGCATGTAACGCTCCTATATGGGGGTTAGCAATATTTAACAGATAAAAATAATCTTAAATTTAACATCATTCAAAACAATAAAACAATGCTCATGGGTCTTCAAACAGAAAATAAAATAAACGTTTAAATGCTGTAACGCCCCTATATGGGGGGTTAACAGTTTTTAAATAAATAAAATGAAAATCAGAAAATAAAGATAAAACATCAAAGTAATTTACCCGAGACTTAAATAGAAACTCTTAAAATAAACTACAGTTTAATGTAACACCTTAAATTTTAATAATACACAACTGTCATCATTATCATTTCAACCTTCAACAAATCTTAATACAGTCACAGAAAATAACAATTGATGCTTACATTATCATGCAGATCATTCTTTGCATTCGAAGCAATTCTAACGTAATATAACTACATAGCTTCCTCAATTGTTTTTCTTGTAACCATCTCACACTTAGTTAGTGCTGAAAAGAGAAAATTACAAGGGAATGAGCGACAACATGCTCAGTAGGAAAAACCATTACTTACCTTAAGGTTTTATTCATTACCACATTAAAACTGCATGGTTAGTCAATTTACATCATATACCAGATTACGAGGTTTATTATAACATATCTCGTGGATACCATAGTTCACCATTACCAAGTTTTACACTTATACATATATGCAAATATTACAATTCATTATTATTCCTAGGTATTCACATTACATAAAGTAACACTCCACTTATCGAAACCCAAATGAGCATGCTTGACCACCCTCCAAACATTCGAGGGTATTCTGGTGAGGGGACATCAAGCCCCGAGTCCTCACCAAGTCGATTCCTATACAATGTGTTCTAGGACTTTCGACCCAAGGAAGTGTCATCACCTTCCCTCTATTTTACCTTTTAGGGTATTCGTGTCCAAAGACGTAACCGCCGCCCTCTTCACATATCACTATTTCTTTATATACAAATATCATTTGCAGTGCTAATTTTCCTAACCATGCTTCTCAATTTATAATAACATATGTTAATTCATTATGTTCCTCACTAATCAATACAAGGCGAATTCATGTCATAGTTTCATATGTGATTCTTATATAATAGTAGTTCAACATAGATACATATATCTTGTGGTAAAACAATCAATTTAAATTCCATAAAAACCTCACAAAAAATAAGAAATAGAATCCCTACCTTTCAAGCTTCTCAACAATCTTTTAATCTCGGAATTAATTAACGTTAGCTCCACACACCTTTGATCCTAAGTCGTGCATAAAGACAATTAAAACTAAAGCACAACATATAACCACATCCATAAATGAATTAAGTGTAAATCTATATACTTTAGTCTCTAATAAGATTCATAAATCACTTAGGATGGTTTTGAAAAGGTTGTAAGATATTCAAGGATTAGAAGGTGAGCAAAGTTGGGTTCACTATCTACAATTAGCACATGGGTTATTGGGTGGTTTACTTAAGGTAAACGGGTGGTATACTGCCACTGATAGGTTTACTAGTTTCCAACCTGAGAATTAAAAAATTCATAGAAAATAAAATATAACTTCGATTTAGGCTCATGATAGCTCATTGGAAAGCTTAGAATGTCTACTTTTAAAATATGTAAACTAATTTACAAAATTTATTTTCATCTAATCCTAGAATTTCAAAAGAGCTACTGCCCATAGAGATAATACAAGGTTTATAGAATGTTAAGTTGTTCTTAAACCCAAAGCGTATTATTCTTATTCAAAATTCCAAAACCATTCCAAAATAGGCAACATGCATCATAATAAATATATTCTTATGAGTTTTATACCAAAATTATCGTCAAACTATATCTCTAGCCTTTCTTGCAAATAATGAGGAAAACATGCATTAAATATGAAGAAAATACATACTAAAGCCAAGTTTGAATTAAAGAAAACCTACCTCAAAACTCCTTTGAAAAACACCAAAGTTCGGGTTAAAAATCAAGCTTGAATTGACTCCAAAGCGGCTTCAAACATGGTTGGGAATTATAGTTACTTGGCTATAAAGAGGAATTTATGCCTTGTGTCTTTAGTTAGAAATTGAGGTGAGAAAGGAGAGAATAAGAAACTAGAGAAGGAAGTGGTGATGGTTGAATAAATGGGTATCAAAATAATTAAGGAGTGGGAGATAATTGTAGGTTTATGGGAAAAATTGTAGGAAGAAATAAATGAGCATTAAAAGAAAATATTATCATGTCTTCCATGGAGACTTTTAGCAAATAATGCCAACATAATTTAAGGGGCAAATGGGGCAAGTTGTGGAAGAAGATGAATGAAGCATTAAAAAGGTGGTTGAGAAAATATATCAATGTCTCCTGGTAGTTGAGGTGAATTAATTGTATGTCTCCAAATGAGAATGAGGCTGCTTAATTAAGCATTAACGTAGCGGGATAAGGTTGGTAGAGGTGGGTGATAGGTAAATTTTGAATGTTTCTTACGGAGACTTGGTAAGAAGTTCTAAAGTGACATTTTATTCATTAAATTTTACAAAAATCATATACATTAAATAACGGGCGTTTCAAATGCAAACCACGATGTTTAGTGTAGCACCAAATATTTAAAATGCAGTCATCATCACCATAGTGCAATTCCCAAATAACTTAACATAGCCATCACAAAAGTAATACAATTCTTACCTAGTCTAGACGAGTTACAAATAAACAAAGATCTTCCAACATGAAACCAATAGTGTTGTTCCCTAATCCTCATCAGATAAGTTGCATTGAGTTCCACCTAAGAGATGTAAATATGACAGGGATGAGCATTGACATGCCCAGTAGGAAAAACTATTACTCACCCTAAGGTTTTATTCATTACCACATTAAACCTGCATGGTTAGTTAGTTTTCATCATATCCAAAATATGAGATTTATTATGATCATATTCCGTTGATACCATAATTAGTCATTACCGAGTTTCATATATATACATATATATAAATATTACAATTTATCACTATTCTTAAGTATCCACATTTAATAAAGTATCACTCAACTCATCGAAACCCAAATGGGCGCACTTGACCACCATCTAAACATTCCAAGCGTGTTCCGGTGAGAGGACATCAAGCCCCGAGTCCTTACCAAGTCGATTCCTGCATAGTGCATTCTAGGACTTTCAACCTAAGAAAGCGTCATCACCTCCTCCTATTTTACCTTTTAGGTATTCGTGCCTAAGGACGTAACTGTCCCCTTTTTACGTCTCACCATTTCTCTATATTCAATCGTTATTTATAGAGTCAGTTTTCTTAACTATGCTTCTCAATTTACAACAACATGTGTCAAATCATTATGTTCATCGCTGTATAATACAGGACGAGTTTCACATTATCATGTTATAAATATAATCATATACATTCAAAATATCATATACATATCTTGCAACATAAAACAACCAAATTTTAATTTACCTAAACGTCACAAAAGATGAGTAATAGAATCCCTACCTCTTTACAAATGTCCATAGACAATTCCCAGCTTACACAATTCATCACATAAGCTCCAAGTATGCCGTTATCCTAAAACGTATAAAATAACCATACTTTTAACTTGAATCCTACTTTTAAATTATGTAAATTTATCATTTATTTTTATTAGTATGCCATAATCATTAATGTACTAAAATTGTAAATATCACTTTTCTAACTTAATTTTAGTAAATTATAAAATAAACATATAAAATTAAAATATACGAATTTTACTTTGGTATGAAATATGTGAAAATGAATTTTTAAAATAAATAATACAATTTTAAAATATTTATAATTAAAATAATAAAAAACTTGGATATTTATTAAAATAAAATTCTTTGAAATTTAAAAATTTTATAGAAAACTATTTATGATTTTTGAGACATAAATTATCAAATATCTGCCATTGTCCTAGTGGTTTGACTCCTTTTTATTGTTCTTGAGATTAGGGGTTCGAATCCCACTTGAAGCTTATTTTTATTGAATTTTTGTATGAAAAAACGACATGTCGTTTATGTTAGACATGTATGCCCTAAGGAGTAAAAATGTAACGAGTTTTTTGAGACATTTTTATCAATAAAGAATTTATTATTTATATACCAAATATTGTCCTCTTTATGTTCATATTTGTTGAATGTATGATAAGCAAACAATAGACTAAGACTGTCGGTCTAAACCTTTAAGAATTGGGCAAATGATGGACAGATTATGCAGAAGACACGATTCTTAAGGTGACGGTCTAAATCATAAGATCCGCAATCGAGGGAATAAAGTTAGGCGCTTTATTCATGTAAAGATTGTTATGTTGTCTATATCCCTATTGGGAGATGGTTTGTCTTGACCATCGAGGTGGACTCCGTGAATAGAAACATTGGCACGTTGTCATAGGTGACGATGTGTCAGATCGGGACATAAAGTGAATTGATTTGGATTAATAATTCTATCTTGGTAAATCGATTCACTTTAGACAATCATTTGTATTGCATCTTAATCCTGAGATGATTAGTGGGCCCGTTGTCTTGACTTGTGTCTTTTGATGTGCCAAAGGGTGACACCCACATCTTAATAGTGGTATGCATGCCGGTACGTTGGAGGCATGACTCTTGATGACGTAGACCTGTTATTCATAGATATGAAATCCATAGCTTCTCTTTAGGAGTAGTGAT